>JAHPZR010040232.1:0-10000 GCA_019787425.1 Platygyra sinensis | reverse complement strand
TCGTTCGTCTCGCTCACGGGCAAAGTTTTTAAAGAGCTGCAAATTTACAAACAGTGTACAACGACAACAACATAAGACTGAACTAAATATAAATAATACCCTTTATCTTTTTTTCGGCTCGTGAACGGGCGGAATTCAACAAATCCTGCAATCTGATTGATTCCTGGAGCGGGCGGAATTCTCTCATACGGACCGCTACAGCGGGCGGAATCCATCGAGTTGATCTATTTTCGTGAATGAATTAGCGGTTATCGTCGATCTTTCGCCCTTTTTCACTTCCAAAGACGATTAATTAACGCAAGTTTACCTCTATTCACCTTTAAATGGCAAGGAAAGTTACTGTAAGTAAATTCAACTGAAGTTTTTTAAGTTGTTAGAGTTTGTTTGGTTGTTTGTTGCTCGGCGCTGTAATGGCGGGTAATCCTGTGTGTCTCTCTGTACAATTTTAAGTAAAAACTGAGTCAATTTCAGTCGAGTTTCCCTCTGTAATCGTTGCTGTACTTCAGAGAATTGTTGTGAAGTACACTTGACGAATTTTCTCGTTATCTGCTACTCAATTTACGGTAGAAAAGTCTAATTCAGTCGAGTGATTCGCAATGATCGACAAAAACTGTTTTTGTAGTACAACTTCGAACTTTGAACAAAAATTCACACCTGGAAAACAATTTTGGAGACCTTAACTAGAGAACTAAATGCACTAACATAAAGTAGCTCGAAATAATTCTGTTCTTTAATACATCTTTCTTCGTATAGTATCTGATTTACTCGTTGTTTTCGCTCGTTTTATTTTTTACGATGGGCTTGTATTGGCGCGTAAGCCGATTCAATGGCAAAGTTGCGTAAACAAACGCACTTGTAAGCCAGTTTACGGCAAGAAAAAAAAAGATAAAAATGTTATTGGCCGGCTTAGGGTCGGTCCGTATAGGTAAAACTGTGGACCTCGGGCAGGCATTTTGAAGACCTCGGTCACAGTTTTTCCCTATACGGACCTCCCAGCCGGCCAAGAACAAATATTTATTTTAGAATGAGCTACAAAAATCTAACTGCTAATCTCTTGCGGCTTTCATTGCCTTTTTATTACTGACAATCCCACTTGCCGTATGGTTCAGCTGACGGTTTGCTTTGCATATAATTTGCCTGTCTGGTATTCCAACTGAACCAAGCTTGAAACTCGTCAAGATAGACCTCTGCATGGATTATGTTTAGCAAGGCGAATGACGAGAATTTCTACGGCGAAAATAATCTGCATCCATTACAAGCTGATAAAAACTGACTCAGTCTCCACATAAAGCGACTCATTTCAGAGGCCAACTTTTTCAGCTACCTGATATCTTTCGTTCCTTTGACTTTCTCTTTGGCGGATCGCTTACGGCTCTACTTTTGTTTCAGTCGTACAATCGAAACGCCGCCTTCTCCACAAACGTTTCACTCACACAGAGTGTTTCTGCCATGTGATTTAAAGACAGACCACGTTTTCTCTACATAATAACCCTCCATCTCAGCGAAATTGCAAATTACCTTGTCATATAATAACTGAGCGATTATACCTCTGATACCTGATCCAACGACGATCGAAAATGACCGTGAAACTGACACGATATGAACACGACTATTGTCATGGAAACATTTGGCTGACGTCCACCAAAACTGGGAAAAAATCGCTGAAGGGCTCGTGTGACTGGTAACCGCTGTAAAGTCTATTCAGTTTTCGGAATTAGGTCTTATTGCCTTTCCGAAAATCGAACCGAGGTTTTTTGGTGCCTGAAAAAACATTTTTTTATCAGTCCGAAAACAGCAGGCATTAAATCCCTTATATCACAAACCCTCCCCACCCACTTCTCGATGCGAGGCCTATAAGAATTTCCAAAAAGTCAGCTTGATTGTAATCTCTCTTTTCACAGTAAATGGTCTGAACCCAGGAGTATCAGTAGACCTCAGTAGTTCGTATTGTTTGATCGACCTGGTGAGGGTAGTTCTGAGAAGAATTGTTGTTGGTGACTGACGTTTCGACAACCTGAGCAGAAGTCATCTTCCAGTCAACTATTTTCTCTTTTCTTTGTTATGATTAGCAATAACATATACTTCCATGATTGTAATTCTTATTTAACTCAACTACCCACTTGTTAAGAGGATCGGCTCAGGGTAAACAGAGCGGAAAAATCTCACTTGGTAGATTGTCTCCATCTATCTCAACATTGTTTCTGAGGGTAAAGAAAAATCCAAAGCTTAAACCCCATATGTAAACAGGAAATACGGTGGTATCGGTATCGAGTTAGTCACATTTTTCTGTCCCTCCCTTGCCTTTTGTACACTAATGTACGCCTTTTGTAAAAGGTCAAGTGGATAAGTGAATCATCCACCGACCTACACCACGGAAGAATATTAAAGAATAACCATTTGAAATGCCTAAAGATCGAGATATCGAGGAAACAGAAGAGAACTTAAGTGAATCGATGTACAGCTAGTTTCTACACAGCTGACTACTTGGAACGTCTCACTAAATGATTCGTTTCAACATTCTTGGGGGAAATTGAGCCATGCAATCCATTTACAGGTCCAGTAACGTACAGACACTTGGTATGTTCTAAGTGGGCTGTCTGCCTACCCACTGGTCGATTCAATGATTTAATGATAATGGCATGACTGATTCAAATCACTAAAGAGTTTAAGACACCGAGAAAAAAAATTTCCTTCAATTTTTTTTCCCTTTCAAGAAGAATTTATTATAATGCCTGCACAATCAAGCTCTGAATTGCAAAACTAGCTGACCTTTCATGAATCGAAAATAATAACAGGCGAGGAATGCAAAAATTGCTCGAACCTTGCATCCCACGAGTGGATTAATTTTGACCAGTCTAGATCTTCCGTTGTTGACATAACCGTTGAAAATTCACCGGAATCCAAACATACTGTAGACAGTAATACGGCACGTGCCTGGTAATAAGACAATACAGCACTCGCGTACACCTAATTGCAATAACGTTGTCACAGAAAAAAGCAAAAAGCAAAACGCCAAATAGGAATTAATTAGGGAAATTTAAATTTCCATTGTTCTTAGATACTGTATGTGAATTAAAAATACATTTTTTATTCATGTCATTCATTTACATTATATTTTTCATTCATGTACAGTATCTGAGAACGATAAAAATTTAAATTTCCCTAATTAATTCCTATTTGGCTTTTTTGCTCTTTGCTTTTTTCTATGACAACGTTATTGCAATTAGGTGTATACATGTTTATATGTTTACTCATTCTTTTGTTTACTCATTCCTTTGTATGTTAAACCTTTTAGTATTAAAATCTCCTTTAGATGTCCATTTTGCCCCCAAAGTATCCTGATAAGAAAAAAAAGGTTTAGTGCAGTATTAGAGTTCAAATATCATCGCCAGTCTGTTATAGTGGTTTGAATGCAGTCATATTGGGACTGTACCGATTTTCGCTTGGCTTGTCAAATGTTCCATCCTGAGAGATTTCTTAACCATTTTGGTTAGAGTACGAACAGAGAGATGAATGGTCCAGACTGGATAGAATAGTTTATTTCAGTTCGTCCTGTTACGTAAAATTTTTGACGCGAGCAGAATCTGAATGCATCAGTATTAAGTTCTGATGACCAGCAACTGTTAGATCAGACAGTCCAACTGTGTGCGACCTTTCGTTTGACTGAACCACCAATCTAGTGTTTTAAATTAGTCGCATGCAGCTTAGGGTCCTCATTCTAGTCTTTATCAATGACAGAATAAATGTTATTTTATAAAAATCTGAAAATTTGTGATTCCTTGACCTCGGTGCACGTTCTTCGGTCAGTTCGTAAGGGACGCTTATGTTTCGCTCAGGTGTTAAACGTTGATACATTAACAAGGTAGGATCACATTCCGTGTTCCTGATTCACTTTGGCCACGTGCTGCAAACACTCTAATATTGACAAAAAGCTCAGAATAACAGAAAAAAGAATATACTTCATACTATTTTCAATATACTTCACAAGGCAAATTAGCTAGCTTTATGTGGACAGTTTATTCATCTACCCCAATATCTTAAAAGATTAAATATATGTTATTGGCCGGCTGGGAGGTCCGTATAGGGAAAAACTGTGACCGAGGTCTTGAAAATGCTGCCCGAGGCCGCAGGCCGAGGGCAGCATTTTCAAGCCCGAGGTCACAGTTTTTCCCTATACGGACCGACCCTAAGCCGGCCAATAACATTTTTATCTTTTTTTTCTTGCCGTAAACTGGCTTACAAGTTTACGCAACTTTGCCACTGAATCGGCTTACGCGCCGTCTACAAACTATTCGCAAAAATTCTAAAGAGCGAACGAGCGAATAAATCAGCGGATACTAAACGAAGAAAGATGTATTAAAGAACAGACTTATTTCGAACTACTTTATGCTAGTGCATTTAGTTCCCCAGTAAGGTCTCCAAAATTGTTTTTTCTGGTGTGAAATTTCGAGCAAAGTTTGAAGTTGTACTACAAAAACAGTTTTCGATCACTGCGAATCACTCGCCTGAATTAGGCTTTTCTACCCTAATTGAGTAGCAGATAGCGAGGAAATTCGTTAAGATTACTTCACAGCAATTCTCTCAAATACAGCAACGATTAGAGAGGGAAACGCGACTGAAATTGACTCAGTTTTTACTTAAAATTGTACAGAGAGACACACAGGGTTACACGCCATTGCAGCGCCGAGCAACAAACAGCCAAACAAACTCTTAAAACTTAAAAAATTTCAATTGAATTTACTTACAGTAACTTTCCTTGCCATCTAAAGGTGAATAGAGATCAGTTTGCCTTGATTAATCGTCTATGGAAGTGTAAAAAGGGCGAAAGATTGCCGATAATCGCTAATTCATTCACGAAAATAGATCAGCTCGATGGATTCCGCCCGCTGTAGCGGTCCGTATGAGGAAATTCCGCCCGCTCCAGGAACCAATCAGATTGCGGGATTTGTTGAATTCCGCCCGCTCACAAGCCGAAAAAAAGATAAACAGGAAATATTTTGAGTTTGGCCTCACGATTCCTTTCTTGGTCAAAACTAAGCAATGATGCGTGCAAAGAGAATTCTAGAAAAATGAGCACTACGTGGTCAATTAAAAAGAAATCAGAATTAGCTTTCGGCAAAGATGTTCATTTTGATTGTAGTTGGTGTTTTCCGTTATTTACAAGTGGCTAGAGGTTAGGGTAATGTGAAGGTGCTACCACGAAGGTTCTGGTATACTTGTTGAGTATTAAAGAGTTCCTTGCTTGCGAAGCAAGAAACACTTCCTCTAAACTTTCCTGTATCTTGCCTCTAAGATGCTTGCTATCAGTATAATTCAGAGTTTTGTAACTCTAGGTCTTTCTCGAGCGGGTCTACAAAAAGTGGATTTTCACAAATTAACCCCCCAGAGTTTCAAGAACCAACTCAGGCGCGCAAACAGGAAATATTTAAATCCGCCTGTCTTCATGATCACAAATGCGATTTGGAACTAAGCTAAGACCTTTATACTGCTGGTGTGCTATGTACTCACGAACACAATTGGATAACAGGTAAGCAACTTGAAAGGTGAAAGGTTATGTTTAGTCTTGTCTCCTCGCCCATGCTGTAAACCAACAACTGAGACTGTTAACATTTCAGTCAAGGTAAACCGATAAAGTGGTTGTTATCAGCTCATGATTGCTTAAGATAACCAGGCTGTACTGTTAGAGGTCAAACAAAATTTATTTTCATGGACGACTCGCTCAAGGTTTATAGAGCTCGTATTCGTCGGATTAACTTCTCTTTATGTCTATAAATAGCAAAGAACTTTATTTTCTCTGTGACCAAAGGGGTGGATTTCTCTAAAATACCTTTTTTTTTACTAATCGCGAACAAATAGTGTGAAAGAGGATTCCCAGTCAAATAGGTTTACCTTAAAGCTATTACTCTTAACGGCAACTACTTTAGCCCGCGCATCATCAACAAATAAGGAAACACGTTTTTCCCGGCAACTCTGTGGTTTGTTCTGGAGCTCGAGTTTGTTCGAATCAGGAGAAAAGCCACATGATGTGGCTTTTCTCCTGATTCGGCGACAATTTGAAGAAACGAATTCTCACTACTTAAAAGACTTTAATGATCTGAACTGAAAATTCAAAGCGATTGTAAATTGAGTCAATTTGAAGGTAACTAGTAAAATGAGTGAATATCGTGACGTTACTGCTTTAAGCCGCTGTTTAAAACAAACTCGATCTCCAGAACAAACCACAGAGTTGCCGGGAAAAACGTGTTTCCTTATTTGCTGATGATGCGCGGACGTGAATAGAAGTTAAGCAATGCTGAGTACAAAGGCCTGGAGGTACTCCCAAGAAAATGGGTGTACAGTGAGCTTATTAAATGCCATATTCTATTTTAGAAAAAAAAAGACGATTTTTTACTCTATTTCAAACCAAAACCTTGATGCCCTGTTTAAGACCTGAGAGCCCGGAAGAATGTGTCGAACACGTAACTGGAGTGAGTGACAAGCAGTTCCAGCACGTACACGGAGGTAAACAAACATAATTAAAGACTGAGTTTGGCCATGTTGATGATGTTAATTGTCATGATAAAGAAGTGACCTCGTTTAAAAACATGGCCATTTCAAGACCGTAGGACGTAAACTATACTCCTAGGAAAATGGGTGTACAGTGAGCTTCTTGAATGCCTTATTCTATTTTAGAACAAAAAGGCAATTTTTTCTCTATTTCAGACCAAAACTTTGATGCCCTGTTTAAGACCTGAGAGCCCGGGAGAATGTTGTCGTGCACGTGCCTGGAGCGAGTGACAAGCCGTTCCAGCACGTACACGGTGGTAAACAAACATAATTTGAAATTGCGTTTGGCCATGTTGATGGTCTCAATTATAATGATAAAGAAGTGACCTCGTTTAAAAACATGGCCAATTCAAGACCGTAGCACGAAAACTATACTCCTAGGAAAATGGGTGTACAGTGAGCTTCTTGAATGCCTTATTCTATTTTAGAACAAAAAGGCAATTTTTTCTCTATTTCAGACCAAAACTTTGATGCCCTGTTTAAGACCTGAGAGCCTGGGAGAATGTTGTCGTGCACGTGCCTGGAGCGAGTGACAAGCCGTTCCAGCACGTACACGGTGGTAAACAGACATAATTTGAGAGTGAGTTTGGCCATGTTGATGGTGTCAGAAGTGACCCCGTGTAAACGCATGTCCAATTTAAGACCTTAGGACGTAAACTATACTTGATTTCAGACAAAAACGCTCATTTAAGGGAGTACCCCTTGGACAAAGACACAGAACGCGGCGCTGCGTTATATGGTGTGAATGAGAACAGTGTGTAGGCTCACTTCGACGTTTGTTAGTTTTTAATATTATCAGGTTCATCTCACCGAAAATCCATGCAGACGGAATTTCAAGGAAAAAAAGTTGTTGTTGTTTTCTGCGTCATTAGGTCAGCATGAATGATGAACTTTCTACCAGAATATTTATCAATGAACCAGAAAGCTAGATAATCACGAATGAAACGGGGTTAATCAGTCACAAAATTTTGTGGTTTTGCCTGTTTTCGTGTTTTTTTTCGGCTGCAAAATAATATCTTATCTCGAAGAAATCGAACTTGTCACGTCAATGTTAGAAGTGCAGAAATATCTTCCTTATCGTCCGAATCGCACAAGTTGCATCCTGGATAACACACAGAAAAATCAATCTGCAAAATAAAGCTACCGCCAAGATTTGTTCCATTAGGTAACAAATACAAGACAACTTAATAAACACGAAAGAGAGGTGTTCTCAATCCATTACTGAAATCCCCAAGCTACCCTACATTCCCCTGCAGTTATGTCATCAAAATTGCAGCGTACTTTTACGTAGGACAAATACGGTAGGGTTCTTCGTCATTCTGCTAAGCAGCAAAACAGCATGCACACTGATAGAATTACGAGCACTTTCACTTCCTGTTGACTGAATACGCCAATTATTAGTGGAATTAAGAAACGCCTACAGTCTTAACCTGTAAAATTGAGGGCGTTAAAAAATTGAAGAGGATATTATAAAAGCTAAGGGAGATCGACCAAGCTGAGAGAGTTTGTGGCTAGGCAGGGATGGACGGTTTAAAGAATCGACACCAGCTTTGTTTGGTGAAATGTATTGTGTTTTCTTTGTCACTTTTGATGATCCAAGGTATGTCTTAAAAGTTGAGTTACTCTGTCATTATTAGGAGTGGTAAATGGTCCTTCAAAAACCGTGGGTCTCCCTCAAATTTTCGTTGAGTCTCACGAACTCGCAGTGTCGATTTTTAGCGCGTAAAGTGCTTCTCGTCCCGCATTTTTTTTCGCAAACTGTCTCACACTCTTGATATTTTTGCTATGTGTCTCGAAGTGCCGATTTGTTTATGACGTCTGAAACGTCTAAGAACCTGAACGTCTCCAAGTCGCATTTAACTGACACTATGAAGTTTCGGTGTCAAAATGCCTCGGGTTCGCAAAAAAGCCTTTCTTGCATTCTCGCAAAGCCTGGCACTTACCATTCACCACTTCGATTATAGCACGCAGTTATTTTCAGTCCTCCAGGATCAGTTTAGTTATAAACTCTGTTAAGATCAAGAAGGAGTCGAGGACAATCGATCAATCTCACATTTTTGTTCACTGGTAACAATCAAGTAAAATATCTTGAGATGAAGGCAGTTTTGGTCTTTTGAAATTCGGTGTCTTAATGCACAGGTTTATATCGCTACACTTAAAAATCACCTTACCTATAACGCTTATTAATTTTTATGACTTCTTAAAACCTCCATGGCATTGCGTATCTAATATTCGAAGTATTTAGGGTGACAACCTTGAATTTAAGGCATGTTTATTTCGACGAATTATGAAAAGCATGTCTCGTGTAGAATTTTAGCTCGGAGTATGGAACATTCAAGTTTTTACCATGGATAATCGATACGCCTACATATACACATGACTAACGAATATCAATCAAAAAGTTTTAATTATTTGAGGGTGATTAGGGAAAATGAAAAGTCATAGATGTGCTCAGCTTTATTATTAGTATCGTCATCACTTCAGTTCAAAATCGTATGACACGTCTGTTTTTCTCAACCGTGATAAATTATTGCGAAACTTATATTGACTGATTTGTACATCGAGCTTTAAACAGGGCTAAACCAACTACTTATCAGTCTCATGGTAGCTATGCTGTGACGTCGATCATTTGCGAGACCACAAAGGACTACGACATGCAATTTGAGATTTGGATTTTTATTGTAGCCTTCACTAAAGAGCTACGTTAAAGGATACTGACCATGTCAACAATTCTCGTTTCATTCAGTTTTACTTAAATTGATGAGCGATGCTAGAAGTCAATTATAGGTAAAAAAAATGAGCTATTCCTTTTCGTAAAATACAATTCCGATGTAGAATAAGTTAGCAATATGTCTGATTCCAGAATGGGGATAAGCATATGTTGACTTTTTAAATCGATTACAGTGTCTCGTGATATTTTATTCACTGGTATGGCCAATAACTATCAAATTATCGAATTCTCTACCTAAAACCGAGGAAACTTTTCAGCTTTGGTTTAAAATGCAGTAATCTACTTCTTACATTTAAATTTTGTGCAACCTACACGTCTACAATACATCATGACTTTAGCAGTAACCAGTGGTGTCTTCCATTTACGTAGTTTGAGACAAGCTTCAAATTTTCATCTAAATAACTTTCCAAATTCAAGGCCAGGGTGCAAAACATATACCCTACGTGAGACTTTCATAATGAATACCTTATTTCAGAACAAAACGGCGCGCCTCAACCTGTAATAGTCTCAGCCCTACTCGTACCTATCCAGCTTATATTAGCCTTTTAGCTCATATAACAAAGTGCATCCACGATGAATAAACTGCTTTTGGTTTCTACAAGGATTTGAGTTGCTTGAATTGAGAAGAAAGGAAGAAAATGACGAGGAATAAAAACAACAACATTAATGACACATTAAACATAACTCTTTTTGCGTTCGACGAGGTGGAACGCAAGCCTAATT
>JAHPZR010040231.1:0-29068 GCA_019787425.1 Platygyra sinensis | reverse complement strand
TTTTACCTATAATTGACTTCTAGCATCGCTCATCAATTTAAGTAAAACTGAATGAAACGAGAATTGTTGACATGGTCAATATCCTTTAACGTAGCTCTTTAGTGAAGGCTACAATAAAAATCCAAATCTCAAATTGCATGTCGTAGTCCTTTGTAGTCTCGCAAATGATCGACGTCACAGCATAGCTACCATGAGACTGATAAGTAGTTGGTTTAGCCCTGTTTAAAGCTCGATGTACAAATCAGTCGATATAAGTTTCGCAATAGTTTATCACGGTTGAGAAAAACAGACGTGTCATACGCTTCTGAACTGAAGTGATGACGATACTAATAATAAAGCTGAGCACATCTATGACTTTCATTTTCACTAATCACCCTCAAATAATAAAAACTTTTTGATTGATATTCGTTAGTCATGTGTATATGTAGGCGTATCGATTATCCATGGTAAAAACTTGAAAGTTCCATACTCCGAGCTAAAATTCTACACGAGACATGATTTTCATAATTCCTCGAAATAAACATGCCTTAAATTCAAGGTTGTCATGGAGGTTTTAAGAAGTCATAAAAATTAATAAGCGTTATAGGTAAGGTGATTTTAAGTGTAGCTATATAAACCTGTGCATTAAGACAACGAATTTCAAAAGACCAAAACTGCCTTCATCTCAAGATATTTTACTTGATTGTTACCAGTGAACAAAAATGTGAGATTGATCGATTGTCCTCGACTCCTTCTTGATCTTAACAGAGTTTATAACTAAATTGATCCTGGAGGACTGAAAATAACTGCGTGCTATAATCGAAGTGGTGAATGGTAAGTGCCAGGCTTTGCGAGAATGCAAGAAAGGCTTTTTTGCGAACCCGAGGCATTTTGACACCGAAACTTCATAGTGTCAGTTAAATGCGACTTGGAGACGTGCAGACGTCATAAGCAAATCGGCACTTCGAGACACATAGCAAAAATATCAAGAGTGTGAGACAGCTTTGCGAAAAAAAAAATCGGGACTCGAGAAGCACATAACGCGCTAAAAATCGAAAATTTGAGGGAGACCCACGGTTTTTGAAGGACCACTTACCACTCCTAATAATGACAGAGTAACTCAACTTTTAAGACATACCTTGGATCATCAAAAGTGGCAAAGAAAACACAATACATTTCACCAAACAAAGCTGGCGTCGATTCTTTAAACCGTCGATCCCTGCCTAGCCACAAACTCTCTCAGCTTGGTCGATCTCCCTTAGCTTTTATAATATCCTCTTCAATTTCTTAACGCCTTCAATTTTACAGGTTAAGACTGTAGGCGTTTCTTAATTCCACTGATAATTGGCGTATTCAGTCAACAGGAAGTGAAAGTGCTCGTAATTCTATCAGTATGCATGCTGTTTTGCTGCTTAGCAGAATGACGAGGAACCCTACCGTATTTGTCCTAGGTAAAAGTACGCTGCAATTTTGATGACATAACTGCAGGGGAATGTAGGGTAGCTTGGGGATTTCAGTAATGGATTGAGAACACCTCTCTTTCGTGTTTATTAAGTTGTCTTGTATTTGTTACCTAATAGAACAAATCTTGACGGTAGCTTTATTTTGCAGATTGATTTTTCTGTGTGTTATCCAGGATGCAACTTGTGCGATTCGGACGATAACGAAGATATTTCTGCACTTCTAACATTGACGTGACAAGTTCGATTTCTTCGAGATAAGATATTATTTTGCAGCCGAAAAAAAAAAAACACGAAAACAGGCAAAACCCCAAAATTTTGTGACTGATTAACCCTGTTTCATTTGTGATTATCTAGCTTTCTGGTTTATTGATAAATATTCTGGTAGAAAGTTCATCATTCTTGCTGACCTACTGACGCAGAAAACAACAACTTTTTTTTTCTTGAAATTCCGTCTGCATGGATTTTCGGTGAGATGAACCTGATAATATTAAAAACTAACAAACGTCGAAGTGAGCCTACACACTGTTCTCATTTACACCATATAACGCAGCGGCCGCGTTCTGTGTCTTTGTCCAAGGGGTACTCCCTTATATGAGTACACACGTAGTGTGGTTTTGAGAGCGTTTTTGTCTGAAATCAAGTATAGTTTACGTCCTAAGGTCTTAAATTGGACATGCGTTTACACGGGGTCACTTCTGACACCATCAACATGGCCAATCTCACTCTCAAATTATGTCTGTTTACCACCGTGTACGTGCTGGAACGGCTTGTCACTCGCTCCAGGCACGTGCACGACAACATTCTCCCGGGCTCTCAGGTCTTAAACAGGGCATCAAAGTTTTGGTCTGAAATAGAGTAAAAATTGCCTTTTTGTTCTAAAAAAGAATAAGGCATTCAAGAAGCTCACTGTACACCCATTTTCCTAGGAGTATAGTTTTCGTCCTACGGTCTTGAGTTGGCCATGTTTTTAAACGAGGTCACTTCTTTATCATTATAATTGAGACCATCAACATGGCCAAACGCAATCTCAAATTATGTTTGTTTACCATCGTGTACGTGCTGGAACGGCTTGTCACTCGCTCCAGGCACGTGTACGACAACATTCTCCCGGGCTCTCAGGTCTTAAACAGGGCATCAAAGTTTTGGTCTGAAATAGAGAAAAAATTGCCTTTCTGTTCTAAAATAGAATAAGGCATTCAAGAAGCTCACTGTACACCCATTTTCCTAGGAGTATAGTTTTCGTCCTACGGTCTTGAATTGGCCATGTTTTTAAACGAGGTCACTTCTTTATCATGACAATTAACATCATCAACATGGCCAAACTCAGTCTCTAATTATGGTTGTTTACCACCGTGTACGTGCTGGAACTGCTTGTCACTCACTCCAGTTAGGTGTTCGACACATTCTTCCGGGCTCTCATGTCTTAAACAGGGCATCTTGAAGGTTTTGGTTTGAAATAGAGTAAAAAATCGTCTTTTTTTTTTCTAAAATAGAATATGGCATTTAATAAGCTCACTGTACACCCATTTTCTTGGGAGTACCTCCAGGCCTTTGTACTCAGCATTGCTTAACTTCTATTCACGTCCGCGCATCATCAACAAATAAGGAAACACACGTTTTTCCTGGCAACTCTGTGGTTTGTTCTGGAGCTCGAGTTTGTTTTAAACAGCGGCTTAAAGCAGTAACGTCACGATATTCACTCGTTTTACTAGTTACCTTCAAATTGACTCAATTTACAATCGCTTTGAATTTTCAGTTCAGATCATTAAAGTCTGTTAAGTACTGAAGAATTCGTTTCTTCAAATTGTCGCCGAATCAGGAGAAAAGCCACATGGTTAAAGTAGTTGCCGTTAAGAGTAATAACTTTAAGGTAAACATATTTGACTGGGAATCCTCTTTCACACTATTTGTTCGCGATTAGTAAAAAAAAAGGTATTTTAGAGAAATCCACCCCTTTGGTCACAGAGAAAATAAAGTTTTTTGCTATTTTATAGACAGAAAGAGAAGTTAATACGACGAATACGAGTTCTATAAACCTTGAGCGAGTCGTCCATGAAAATAAATTTTGTCTGATCTCTAACAGTACAGCCTGGTTATCTCAAGCAATCATGAGCTGATAATAACCACTTTATCGGTTTACCTTGACTGAAATGTCAATAGTCTCAGTTGTTGGTTTACAGCATGGGCGAGGAGACAAGACTAAACATAACCTTTCACCTTTCAAGTTGCTTACCTCTTATCAAATTGTGTGGGTGCGTACATAGCACACTAGCAGGTATAAAGGTCTTAGCTTAGTTCCAAATCGCATTTGTGATCATGAAGACGGGCGGATTTAAATATTTCCTGTTTGCGCGCCTGAGTTGGTTCTTGAACTCTGGGGGGTTAATTTGTGAAAATCCACTTTTTGTAGACCCGCTCGAGAAAGACGTAGAGTTACAAAACTCTGAATTATACTGATAGCAAGCATCTTAGAAGCAAGATACAAGAAAGTTTAGAGGAAGTGTTTCTTGCTTCGCAAGCAAGAAACTCTTTTAATACTCAATAAGTATACCAGAACCTTCGTGGTAGCACCTTCATATTACCCTAACCGCTAGCCACTTGTAAATAGCGGAAAACACCAACTACAATCAAAATGAACATCTTTGCCGAAAGCTAATTCTGATTTCTTTTTAATTGACCACGTAGTGCTCATTTTTCTAGAATTCTCTTTGCGCGCATCATTGCTTAGTTTTGACCAAGAAAGAAATCGTGAGGCCAAACTCAAAATATTTCCTGTTTAATCTTTTAAGATATTGGGGTAGATGAATAAACTGTCCACATAAAGCTAGCTAATTTGCCTGGTGAAGTATGTTGAAAATAGTATGAAGTATATTCTTTTTTTCTGTTATTCTGAGCATTTTGTCAATATTACAGTGTTTGCAGCACGTGGCCAAAGTGAATCAGGAACACGGAATGTGATCCTACCTTGTTAGTGTATCAACGTTTAACACCTGAGCGAAACATAAGCGTCCCTTACGAACTGACCGAAGAACGTGCACCGAGGTCAAGGAATCACAAATTTTCAGATTTTTATAAAATAACATTTATTCTTGATAATAAAAATTAACGGTAAAAAACTACGACGTTTCGAAGTCTGCATGACCTCATTATCAAGTAAAATGTTAAAACTGATGTAAAGTTGTAGCTCAGAGATTATATACAAATAAAATGTGATAACTTCATTAGAATAATGAGCGTTCATTGTTATTGGTGTTTAGCATGTCAGATCGTGCAGTATATGTTTAAATAAATACTTTTGCACGTATTGACAACCAGTTTTCACGAGTCGTAAGATCGAGGGAAAGCTCAAGATACAAGAAGAGAAGCCCGCTTTAATTAACCACCAATGCGTTGTTTACACTTTCAAATGTGATTCGTGCGATGCGGATTATATCGGTTATACCACACGCCATCTTCATCAACGCATAGAAGAACATAAAGCCTCTGTCATTGGCAAGCATCTGAAAGAAGCCCACAGTGTAGCGTCCACTAGCCTAGAGGAAATGTTTTCCGTTCTCAAGAAATGCCGCGGGAAAATGGACTGCCTAATTCACGAAATGTTATTCATTCGCGAACGAAAACCAAAGCTAAACACGCAGTCTGACTCAATACGTGCAAAAGTATTTATTTAAACATATACTGCACGATCTGACATGCTAAACACCAATAACAATGAACGCTCATTATTCTAATGAAGTTATCACATTTTATTTGTATATAATCTCTGAGCTACAACTTTACATCAGTTTTAACATTTTACTTGATAATGAGGTCATGCAGACTTCGAAACGTCGTAGTTTTTTACCGTTAATTTTTATTATCAAATGTATTTCTAAACATTCTCTGATTAGAACATTTATTCTGTCATTGATAAAGACTAGAATGAGGACCCTAAGCTGCATGCGACTAATTTAGAACACCAGATTGATGGTTCAGTCTAACGAAAGGTCGCACACAGCTGGACTGCCTGATCTAACAGTTGCTGGTCATCAGAACTTAATACTGATGCATTCAGATTCTGCTCGCGTCAAAAATTTTACGTAACAGGACGAACTGAAATAAACTATTCTATCCAGTCTGGACCATTCATCTCTCTGTTCGTACTCAAACCAAAATGGTTAAGAAATCTCTCAGGGTGGAACATTTGACAAGCCAAGCGAAAATCGGTATGTACAGTCCCAATATGACTGCATTCAAACCACTAATAACAGACTGGCGATGATATTTGAACTCTAATACTGCGCTAAACCTTTTTTTTCTTATCAGGATACTTTGGAGGGCAAAATGGACGTCTAAAGGAGATTTTAATACTAAAAGGTTTAACATACAAAGGGATGAGTAAACAAAGGAATGAGTAAACATATAAACATGTATACACCTAATTGCAATAACATTGTCATAGAAAAAAGCAAAGAGCAAAAAAGCCAAATAGGAATTAATTAGGGAAATTTAAATTTCTATCGTTCTCAGATACTGTACATGAATGAAAAATATAATGTAAATGAATGACATGAATAAAAGATGTATTTTTAATTCACATACAGTATCTAAGAACAATGGGAATTTAAATTTCCCTAATTAATTCCTATTTGGCGTTTTGCTTTTTGCTTTTTTCTGTGACAAGGTTATTGCAATAAGGTGTACGCGAGTGCTGTATTGTCTTATTAGCAGGCACGTGCCGTATTACTGTCTACAGTATGTTTGGATTCCGGTGAATTTTCAACGGTTATGTCAACAACGGAAGATCTAGACTGGTCAAAATTAATCCACTCGTGGGATGCAAGGTTCGAGCAATTTTTGCATTCCTCGCCTGTTATTATTTTCGATTCATGAAAGGTCAGCTAGTTTTGCAATTCAGAGCTTGATTGTCCAGGCATTATAATAAATTATTCCTTGAAAGGGAAAAAAATTGAAGGAAATTTTTTTCTCGGTGTCTTAAACTCTTTAGTGATTTGAATCACTCATGCCATTATCATTAAATCATTGAATCGACCGGTGCGTAGGCAGACAGCCCACGTAGAACATACCAAGTGTCTGTACGTTACTGGACCTGTAAATGGATTGCATGGCTCAATTTCCCCCAAGAATGTTGAAACGAATCGTTTAGTAAGACGTTCCAAGTAGTCAGCTGTGTAGAAACTAGCTGTACATCGATTCACTTAAGTTCTCTTCTGTTTCCTCGATTTCTCGATCTTTAGGCATTTCAAATGGTTATTCTTTAATATTCTTCCGTGGTGTAGGTCGGTGGATGATTCACTTATCCACTTGACCTTTTACAAAAGGCGTACATTAGAGTACAAAAGGCAAGGGAGCGAGGGACAGAAAAATGTGACTAACTCGATATCGATACTACCGTATTTCCTGTTTACATATGGGGTTTAAGCTTTGGATTTTTCTTTACCCTCAGGAACAATGTTGAGATCGATGGAGACAATCTACCAAGTGAGATTTTTCCGCTCTGTTTACCCTGACCCGATCCTCTTAACAAGTAGGTAGTTGAGTTAAGTAAGAATTACAATCATGGAAGTATATGTTATTGCTAATCATAACAAAGAAAAGAGAAAATAGTTGACCAGGCCGGAAGATGACTTCTGCTCAGGTTGTCGAAACGTCAGTCACCAACAACAATTCTTCTCAGAACTACCCTCACCAGGTCGATCACACAATACGAACTACTGAGGTCTACTGATACTCCTGGGTTCAGACCATTTACTATGAAAAGAGAGATTACAATCAAGCTGACTTTTTGGGAATTCTTATAGGCCTCGCATCGAGAAGTGGGTGGGGAGGGTTTGTGATATAAGGGATTTAATGCCTGCTGTTTTCGGAAAGGCAATAAGACCTTCATTCCGAAAAATGAATAGACCTTACAGCGGTTACCAGTCACACGAGCCCTTCAGCGATTTTTCCCAAGTTTTGGCGGACGTCAGCCAAATGTTTCCATGACAATAGTCGTTTTCATATCGTGTCAGTTTCACGGCAATGTTCGATCGTCGATATAATCGCTCAGTTATTATATGAAAAGGTAATTTGCAATTTCGCTGAGATGGAGGGTTATTATGTAGAGAAAACGTGGTCTGTCTTTAAATCACATGGAAGAAACACTCTGTGCGAATGAAACGTTTCTGAAGCAGGCGGCGTTTCGATTGTACGACTGAAACAAAACTAGAGCCGTAAGCGATCCGCCAAAGAGAAAGTCAAAGAAATGGAAGATATCAGGTAGCCGTGAAAAAGTTGCCCTCTGAAATGAGTCGCTTTATGTGGAGACTGAGTCAGTTTTTATCAGCTTGTAATGGATGCAGATTATTTTCGCCGTAGAAATTCTCGTCATTCGCCTTGCTAAACATAATCCATGCAGAGACCTATCTTGCGAGTTTCAAGCGTGGTTCAGTTGGAATACCAGACAGGCAAATTATATGCAAAGCAAACCGTCAGCTGAACCATAAGGCAAGTGGGATTGTCAGTAATAAAAAGGCAATGAAAGCCGCAAGAGATTAGCAGTTAGATTTTTGTAGTTCATTCTAAAATAAATTTATGTTTTTGGCCGGCTGGGAGGTCCGTATAGGGAAAAACTGTGACCGAGGTCTTCAAAATGCTGCCCTCGGCCTGCGGCCTCGGGCAGCATTTTCAAGCCCGAGGTCACAGTTTTCCCTGTACGGACCGACCCTAAGCCGGCCAATAACATTTTTATCTTTTTTTTCTTGCCGTAAACTGGCTTACAAGTGCGTTTGTTTACGCAACTTTGCCATTGAACCGGCTTACAAGCCGAAACAAGCCAATCGCAAAAAATATAACGAGCGAAAGAACGAGTAAATCAGATACTATACAAAGAAAGATGTATTAAACAACAGAATTATTTCGAGCTACTTTATGTTAGTGCATTTAGTTCTCTAGTTAAGGTCTCCAAATTGTTTTCCAGGTGTGAATTTTTGTTGAAAGTTCGAAGTTGTACTACAAAAACAGTTTTTGTCGATCATTGTAAATCACTCGACTGAATTAGACTTTTCTACCGTAAACTGAGTAGCAGATAACGAGAAAATTCGTCAAGTGTACTCCACAGCAATGCTCTGAAGTACAACAACGATTAGAGAGGGAAACTCGACTAAAATTGACTCAGTTTTTACTTAAAATTGTACAGAGAGACATACAGGATTACCCGCCATTACAGCGCCGTGCAACAAACAACCAAACAAACTCTCACAACTTAAAAAACTTCAGTTGAATTTACTTACAGTAACTTTCCTTGCCATCTAAAGGTGAATAGAGGTAAACTTGCGTTAATTAATCGTCTTTGGAAGTGAAAAAAGGGCAAAAGATCGACGATAACCGCTAATTCATTCACGAAAATAGATCAACCCGATGGATTCTGCCCGCTGCAGCGGTTCGTATGAGAGAATTCCGCCCGCTCCAGGAACCAATCAAATTGCAGAATTTGTTGAATTTCGCCCGCATAAAGATAAAGGTTATTATTTATATTTAGTTCAGTCTTATGTTGCTGTCGTTGTACACTGTTTGTAAATTGCAGCTCTTTAAAAACTTTGCCCGTGAGCGAGACGAACGAAAAGGCGCTTAACAGGCGATGTCTGAACTTCTCAGTTTCTGTTTATCGACGAGTCAATTTAAGATGAAAGAGCAACTCGGATACTCTGAATTGACATTGAAATAGTGGTTCTGGAAACTCCACTCGCTGTCATTGTCATGGATACATTTGATTGACGTCCACCAAAACGTAGTTTTCGAAGTAAGAAAAAAATCGTCGGACGGCGCGTGTGACTGATAACCGCTGTAAAAGCTGCATCAGACTTTAAAGGTGAATCAGAATTATCTACCAGATAAATATCTTAACCTACAGACTTCTCTAAAAAAGTCCCATATAGCCTTAAACAGTGTTTCAAAGCATTTGAATAGAATTAAAACCGATGTTGGTTGTCCCTGAATAGTAACGATAAACTGACTGATAAAGGAAATGGAGGAGGCGGTTTGGTTATCAACTGTAACCCTAATGAAACAAGTAGTACTTTACTTTCAACTTTAAAATACTATTCAGTGGCGGATCTAGGGGAGGAGCCCGGGTCCGCGCCACAGGCTATTGTATCGCAAAGTAGTAATTACAGTCAAACCAAGTGAAGCGTACCCCTCAAGATTGCATTAATGAACTGATTATTTGAAACTTGAACCCGCTAGTCGTTTCAATAATGCAATAATGAACTGATTATTCGAATATTGAACTCGCAATAATACGGCTAACGGGTTTTCAAAAGTCATTTCATTATTGCATTCTAGAAAAGACCAGTAGGTTTCAAACCTACTAGTCGCCGCAACAGTGAATTGATTTTTCGAAAACGGAACTCGTTAGCTGTATTCTTGGATCGAGCGAGCGAGTTCAATATTCGAATAATCAATTCATTAACGCATTCTTGAAACGACTAGCGGGTTCAAGTTTCAAGTAATCAGTTCATTAATGCAATCTTGAGGGGTACGCTTCACTTAGTTTGACTGTAATTCTCCAATTTGATTTCAATCATCGATTGAACCATCCACGTCGATCTATGATAATAACATCAAGGATGAAAAGTTTTTAAAAGAAACATTAAAAGCCTAATCTGATGATTGTGTGGCCAAAAATCCCTCCTCCACAGAGACTGACAGCGGAAGCTTATAACCAATGGGCTACGTTTGTAACGCTGGTACAACATATCGTAGCATTATTTAAACAATAAGAAACATTTCCGTGTTTTTAACGAGTTTTGCCAACAAACACGAACGAAAGAAGAAATCTTTCAATCGCTATTTCTTTTTTACACCACCACGTCAAAAGCTCGCGCTTATAGGCCTTATCACGGTTTTCGGCGCCATCTTGACGGGTGGGAAAAGCGGTCGAAAGCGGTCAATTTTCCAAAATTGAATTTTACGCAATTTATGAATCACAACGTTAAAATACAGAGCAGAAGATTGTATTTACCAAGTTTGTAAAATGTAACTTGGGTAGAACGCGCTCAATTACATTTGTCTGTAAAAATGTATGAAAAATTGGAAAAATTAATTGAGCGTCTTCTATCCAACCTACATTCTTCAAACTTGGTGAATACAATCTTCTGCTTAGCATTTTAACGTTGTGATTCATTAATTGTGTAAACTGATTCAATTTTGAAAAAAGTGATTTGCCATCGGATTCCCATACAAACACTGTAATTACCGCTTTGCCTACCCGTCAAGATGGCGCTGAAACCCGTGATAAGGCCTATTCTGTGCTACTATCGAGTAATAGATTTGCTCACCGTTATTGTGCTCTTTTTTATAGGATGTCTTCTAAAATACTTTACTTGTGCGATAGAAAGAATCTTAAAGGCTTCGCCAACAACCATTTCTTACTGAGAATTACAGAAAAAACATGGCATTACTTAGGTTGTGGATCCGATCGTTGGAATTCTAACCAAAGAGGGTTAGCTCGCCTTGCATTTTGGGGCACCTTTAGTTCTTTGAAAAGGATTGATCTAAGTTGTGTTAATTTTTATGGATAAGACTTCATTTTTGGTAAAACATTCTTTTGCAGCCGGAAAAGGAAACATTTTGTTTGTCTCGATTTCTTTCCAACAGCAGTTAAAGTGCCTATAATCCCAAAAATTGTTTTTCACTTAGTGAAATCTTTGAATTGAGTTAGGAGAAATATCGCAAAAATTTTTGCATTTGGTTGAAATCCGAATTTTTTATGAATTTTTTGAGTGAGCGTCCTTTGCAGCACGACCGAGCAAACGGGAGAATGGGCCTAGTGACGTCATTCCAGGCCTTTGCAGGCGTCGCTCCGGTTGTTGTACTTACGGTTTTGGTGTTTGCAGGGTCAAGTATTTTGTCTAAGGAACGTCGATTCAAGATAAAAAAAAAACTTGTAAAATCGTATCTCTTGATAATGTCGTCCAGCGATGCTAGCTTTGACTCTAGCTCGGATTCCGAGACCGCGGGAACGGAGGTAGAGAATGACTTAGAAGTCGAGGTCATGTGAAACGCGAGCGAACAAAAAGACACCTCAGATGATGATGAACCGGAAGATGTCTACGGTATCAAGCCTTTAGCAGACGAGAACTGGCTAGCTCAATATGAGGCAGAAAGAAAAAAAGAACAAGAACTCGAAGAGAAACTATGCCCTGGATGTGCCCTTTTCCTTGTTTGGCCTGTTGTTGCATCCGAAAACAACGCATTTATCTGGAATTTCCTTTCTTTCTACAAAAGCAAAGATGGTCCCAAACTAGAAAGCGATCAATGGCCTGGAATGACGTCACAAACTGCGCTATACCCAGACTACTTTAAGTGGTTCTGCTGCTCGGTCGTGTTTTGAAAAAGCGCGCGTTTTTTGAATTTTGAAAATTCATAAAAAATTAGGGTTTCAACCGAATGCAAAAATTTTTGTGGCATTTTTCCTAATTCTATACAGAGATTGCACTAAGTGCAAAACATTTTTTGGGGTTATAGGCACTTTAACTGAAAGCATTGGAAACGGAACATGTTTGCTAATTCATAGTGTGCTTTCAGTGGGTTCGTTTTGATGGTATCCTACCCAAGCTTTAATAATTTACTGAATACGTGGGTACGTGATAATGATATGTTTTGAAGTCACCCGCAGTAGCAATTATACTTGCTGTTTCATTAAATATTTTGGGCAATTTGTTTTTGTTAATTTAAAGAAACACTTTTTTTTTACCATCAGGGTGTTGATTACCTTTCAGGTACTTGAGGTATGTCATTACAAACGTGCTTCAGATGATCCTTGTAGAGAGAACTTGTGAGGCTGAATTACTTTCGGCGCCTAAGGGCCTGTTTACATGGAAGGTGCCCCGGCTAACCGGGCTACCCGGTTAACCGAGCAACCCTGGGAATGCTAACTTCTCATACGTTTCTTTAGAAAACGCATTGAAGCGTTTACATGATGGACAGGTTAGCCCGCCTACCCGGGGCACGTTCTTTACTTGCCAGGGGCACCCGGCTACGCGGAATAACTTTTTACCATGTAAACGCCGGGTTCGTTCCGAGCTATCCCGGCCAGCCGAGGTGAAATAAACCGCGTAAACATGGCGGAGCGAGACTTCTCTCCTCCTAGTGCTTAGGTGTTGGATGGCTTACATTTGCTCTGAGTATGGTGTTTATTCCTGGGTTCTCAGTGAATGTAAGGTCACGCACATGTTAAAGAGAAAACACCACAATGAAACTTGTGCAAATTAACGGACCTCTTCACTCAGAATGTTAAATATTGAATGCTAAATATCTTGCCAAAAACAGTCTCCACCCTACCTTCTGGGGTCACCTCAGAAATTATGATCGCAACCAACTCAATTTAGAATAGTAATGTAGGGTATGTAGCTGTGTACCAAATCATTTATATTGGGATGTTTTGACTGAAATTGCGTTATATATGTCACTAAGTATTCTGCTTGGGTGTATTTAAATTCTAAATTTGATATCATAAACAGCAGCATGCTGTAGCTTTCTTTGTTTGAGAACTACAGTGTTGGTGGATAAATTAAGTTCTTGAGAAATATAGCAAAGAAGACTCCAAGCCAATAGTCTCTTAAGATACCTGTTGGTAATTTAGCATTTACTTCAAACATATTGGCTGGTTCTGGTATAATTTATCCTTACAGGTATAGTAATACAAAGTTTCCCTTTGTCATCTTGTTGATGGCAATACACATAAAACACTTGTTATTAGCTTTATTAATTTAAGTTTATGTATAGTCTCCCACTTCCACCAACATCCAAAGGAAATTACATATGAAGAAGTAGGACATCAAAAATAATCAGCCATAGCTAACAATACAATAACATCCAAGAGTTGTAAATTTCTGTTTGAGATAACTCAAGACAGGCAGTGATCATAATAGTGAGAAATACTATCCGAAGCAGGATCCAAAAATCGTGGACATCGGCCAAACAAACGGATGACATATGCGCTACAAAAACAGATCACAAGAAAACATTAAGAAAAAAGGGAACAAGTCGAGCCCCAAATTTATACACTTATCATGATAAAAACAAGGATAGATATCACACAATTAACTGCCGCGAAATGCTGCAAATCAACGAAAAATTGCCAACTTCAAGTCCGCTTAACTGTTAAACTGTTAAACTGTTAAACAGCTGTTAAGCTGTTAAACAGCTGGGCTTGCCTTGGCCCGCCGGACTTTTCTTAAAATTTAACTATCGAACTTAAGTGTCACACAAAAATGATCCACAAGAATTATCCTTGTTACCCGGCAAACGACTAAAAGAATGCCCTTTCATCAAATCCTACTTCAATCGGTTTGCACAAAATGCATATAGTGCAGACTGCACACAGGCGGTGTTGTTAGACTATTGTTTCTCGACTCGACTCGACCGATAAATATTTCTGCACTCATGATGGGAATCAAACGAAAACTTCCCAGGAACTGCTAGTGTAATATCTAGGCCTGCTACATGCCAAGTCTCAATTGCAGATGAGCATTTTTTTGGCAACAAAACTGGTCAGTGGAATCGAAGTCGTGCTATGTTGAAAACTTTTCAGTTTAGCACTCGCGCTTGACATTCGATTCTATTTTCTACTTAGGCGCCATTAGCGTCAATCGGACTCCGTTCTAGCAAGCACGAACTGGTCATCTGGGAACACAGCCGGTAGAAACTCACGTTTACCCAAATTATTTCTCCTCGAGCCTTCTCTTTTCTTTTGTCCGCCAATTTAAATTCTCAAGCGGGTTACCGCTGTACACTAGTTCCCAGATTCCCGTTCCCCGTTTCCCGTTTCCGTTCCCCGTTCCCGGTATTAGTAACATCCCAGTCTGTAGCATAGCTTAGTTTTTCTGTTTTCGACGGAAGTCTAAGATTTGAACATTGAAAATTGTAATCAATTCTCATTCCAAATCGTTGACAGAACTACCCCAGGCGGAGGGGCGCCCCCTCCCCACAGCCTCACTTCCTATTCTGGGAAGTCGTTCTCTTTTCGATTTGTCTGTCGATTCGCGGTCTTTCGCGAGGTCTGGGAACTTCTTGTGACTTTTTTGTCTTGTCGTCGCTCAGTTCTGCCTATTACTGCGAGCAGCAAGACTTTCGACGTTAGCCAAGAAGGAAAGGGTTTTAGTTTTCGTAACTGGAACCACCGATATAGGGAAGATATCTGTTTACAAACATTGTGTTTGTTATTTAAATGTTCAAAACGTTAAACAAAAATATCCTCTGTTTCACCAGCCAGCAGTTCTCTGGTTCGCATATTACTAACAATAGGTGACGTCACTGATATCTCTGCTATACCTATATCGAGACGGTAGTCACTTGAAGGGATAGACCAGAAGGCCCTTTTTCCCTCTGTCACATTTCATGCACCAAACGCTTCTTTTTTTTAAATTCACATAAAGAAGACACTTAGTTTTTTGTTTAATTGCTAAGAAAGAAGAAGAAAGAAATATTTAACCATGTGGATACCACGACCCAGGAAGCACTCACTGATCCACTACGCCATCGGAGCGCCAGCTGCCAAATTCGTTTTTTTTTTTTAACTTTAAATACTAATAGTGTGTCACCCAAACCACAAAATGAAAGCTAACCGCAAGCAAACCGGGATGGAACTAACCGCAAGCAAACCGGGATGGAGCTAACCGCAAGCAAACCAGGGTGGAACTAACCGCAAGCAGGCCTAGATATTACACTAGCAGTTCCTGGGAAGTTTTCGTTTGATTCCCATCATGAGTGCAGAAATATTTATCGGTCGAGTCGAGTCGAGAAACAATAGTCTAACAACACCGCCTGTGTGCAGTCTGCACTATATGCATTTTGTGCAAACCGATTGAAGTAGGATTTGATGAAAGGGCATTCTTTTAGTCGTTTGCCGGGTAACAAGGATAATTCTTGTGGATCATTTTTGTGTGACACTTAAGTTCGATAGTTAAATTTTAAGAAAAGTCCGGCGGGCCAAGGCAAGCCCAGCTGTTTAACAGCTTAACAGCTGTTTAACAGTTTAACAGTTTAACAGTTAAGCGGACTTGAAGTTGGCAATTTTTCGTTGATTTGCAGCATTTCGCGGCAGTTAATTGTGTGATATCTATCCTTGTTTTTATCATGATAAGTGTATAAATTTGGGGCTCGACTTGTTCCCTTTTTTCTTAATGTTTTCTTGTGATCTGTTTTTGTAGCGCATATGTCATCCGTTTGTTTGGCCGATGTCCACGATTTTTGGATCCTGCTTCGGATAGTATTTCTCACTATTATGATCACTGCCTGTCTTGAGTTATCTCAAACAGAAATTTACAACTCTTGGATGTTATTGTATTGTTAGCTATGGCTGATTATTTTTGATGTCCTACTTCTTCATATGTAATTTCCTTTGGATGTTGGTGGAAGTGGGAGACTATACATAAACTTAAATTAATAAAGCTAATAACAAGTGTTTTATGTGTATTGCCATCAACAAGATGACAAAGGGAAACTTTGTATTACTATACCTGTAAGGATAAATTATACCAGAACCAGCCAATATGTTTGAAGTAAATGCTAAATTACCAACAGGTATCTTAAGAGACTATTGGCTTGGAGTCTTCTTTGCTATATTTCTCAAGAACTTAATTTATCCACCAACACTGTAGTTCTCAAACAAAGAAAGCTACAGCATGCTGCTGTTTATGATATCAAATTTAGAATTTAAATACACCCAAGCAGAATACTTAGTGACATATATAACGCAATTTCAGTCAAAACATCCCAATATAAATGATTTGGTACACAGCTACATACCCTACATTACTATTCTAAATTGAGTTGGTTGCGATCATAATTTCTGAGGTGACCCCAGAAGGTAGGGTGGAGACTGTTTTTGGCAAGATATTTAGCATTCAATATTTAACATTCTGAGTGAAGAGGTCCGTTAATTTGCACAAGTTTCATTGTGGTGTTTTCTCTTTAACATGTGCGTGACCTTACATTCACTGAGAACCCAGGAATAAACACCATACTCAGAGCAAATGTAAGCCATCCAACACCTAAGCACTAGGAGGAGAGAAGTCTCGCTCCGCCATGTTTACGCGGTTTATTTCACCTCGGCTGGCCGGGATAGCTCGGAACGAACCCGGCGTTTACATGGTAAAAAGTTATTCCGCGTAGCCGGGTGCCCCTGGCAAGTAAAGAAACGTGCCCCGGGTAGGCGGGCTAACCTGTCCATCATGTAAACGCTTCAATGCGTTTTCTAAAGAAACGTATGAGAAGTTAGCATTCCCAGGGTTGCTCGGTTAACCGGGTAGCCCGGTTAGCCGGGGCACCTTCCATGTAAACAGGCCCTTAGGCGCCGAAAGTAATTCAGCCTCACAAGTTCTCTCTACAAGGATCATCTGAAGCACGTTTGTAATGACATACCTCAAGTACCTGAAAGGTAATCAACACCCTGATGGTAAAAAAAAAAGTGTTTCTTTAAATTAAAAAAACAAATTGCCCAAAATATTTAATGAAACAGCAAGTATAATTGCTACTGCGGGTGACTTCAAAACATATCATTATCACGTACCCACGTATTCAGTAAATTATTAAAGCTTGGGTAGGATACCATCAAAACGAACCCACTGAAAGCACACTATGAATTAGCAAACATGTTCCGTTTCCAATGCTTTCAGTTAAAGTGCCTATAACCCCAAAAAATGTTTTGCACTTAGTGCAATCTCTGTATAGAATTAGGAAAAATGCCACAAAAATTTTTGCATTCGGTTGAAACCCTAATTTTTTATGAATTTTCAAAATTCAAAAAACGCGCGCTTTTTCAAAACACGACCGAGCAGCAGAATCACTTAAAGTAGTCTGGGTATAGCGCAGTTTGTGACGTCATTCCAGGCCATTGATCGCTTTCTAGTTTGGGACAATCTTTGCTTTTGTAGAAAGAAAGGAAATTCCAGATAAATGCGTTGTTTTCGGATGCAACAACAGGCCAAACAAGGAAAAGGGCACATCCAGGGCATAGTTTCTCTTCGAGTTCTTGTTCTTTTTTTCTTTCTGCCTCATATTGAGCTAGCCAGTTCTCGTCTGCTAAAGGCTCGATACCGTAGACATCTTCCGGTTCATCATCATCTGAGGTGTCTTTTTGTTCGCTCGCGTTTGACATGACCTCGACTTCTAAGTCATTCTCTACCTCCGTTCCTGCGGTCTCGGAATCCGAGCTAGAGTCAAAGCTAGCATCGCTGGACGACATTATCAAGAGATACGATTTTACAAGTTTTTTTTTTATCTTGAATCGACGTTCCTTAGACAAAATACTTGACCCTGCAAACACCAAAACCGTAAGTACAACAACCGAAGCGACGCCTGCAAAGGCCTGGAATGACGTCACTAGGCCCATTCTCCCGTTTGCTCGGTCGTGCTGCAAAGGACGCTCACTCAAAAAATTCATAAAAAATTCGGATTTCAACCAAATGCAAAAATTTTTGCGATATTTCTCCTAACTCAATTCAAAGATTTCACTAAGTGAAAAACAATTTTTGGGATTATAGGCACTTTAACTGCTGTTGGAAAGAAATCGAGACAAACAAAATGTTTCCTTTTCCGGCTGCAAAAGAATGTTTTACCAAAAATGAAGTCTTATCCATAAAAATTAACACAACTTAGATCAATCCTTTTCAAAGAACTAAAGGTGCCCCAAAATGCAAGGCGAGCTAACCCTCTTTGGTTAGAATTCCAACGATCGGATCCACAACCTAAGTAATGCCATGTTTTTTCTGTAATTCTCAGTAAGAAATGGTTGTTGGCGAAGCCTTTAAGATTCTTTCTATCGCACAAGTAAAGTATTTTAGAAGACATCCTATAAAAAAGAGCACAATAACGGTGAGCAAATCTATTACTCGATAGTAGCACAGAATAGGCCTTATCACGGGTTTCAGCGCCATCTTGACGGGTAGGCAAAGCGGTAATTACAGTGTTTGTATGGGAATCCGATGGCAAATCACTTTTTTCAAAATTGAATCAGTTTACACAATTAATGAATCACAACGTTAAAATGCTAAGCAGAAGATTGTATTCACCAAGTTTGAAGAATGTAGGTTGGATAGAAGACGCTCAATTAATTTTTCCAATTTTTCATACATTTTTACAGACAAATGTAATTGAGCGCGTTCTACCCAAGTTACATTTTACAAACTTGGTAAATACAATCTTCTGCTCTGTATTTTAACGTTGTGATTCATAAATTGCGTAAAATTCAATTTTGGAAAATTGACCGCTTTCGACCGCTTTTCCCACCCGTCAAGATGGCGCCGAAAACCGTGATAAGGCCTATAAGCGCGAGCTTTTGACGTGGTGGTGTAAAAAAGAAATAGCGATTGAAAGATTTCTTCTTTCGTTCGTGTTTGTTGGCAAAACTCGTTAAAAACACGGAAATGTTTCTTATTGTTTAAATAATGCTACGATATGTTGTACCAGCGTTACAAACGTAGCCCATTGGTTATAAGCTTCCGCTGTCAGTCTCTGTGGAGGAGGGATTTTTGGCCACACAATCATCAGATTAGGCTTTTAATGTTTCTTTTAAAAACTTTTCATCCTTGATGTTATTATCATAGATCGACGTGGATGGTTCAATCGATGATTGAAATCAAATTGGAGAATTACAGTCAAACTAAGTGAAGCGTACCCCTCAAGATTGCATTAATGAACTGATTACTTGAAACTTGAACCCGCTAGTCGTTTCAAGAATGCGTTAATGAATTGATTATTCGAATATTGAACTCGCTCGCTCGATCCAAGAATACAGCTAACGAGTTCCGTTTTCGAAAAATCAATTCACTGTTGCGGCGACTAGTAGGTTTGAAACCTACTGGTCTTTTCTAGAATGCAATAATGAAATGACTTTTGAAAACCCGTTAGCCGTATTATTGCGAGTTCAATATTCGAATAATCAGTTCATTATTGCATTATTGAAACGACTAGCGGGTTCAAGTTTCAAATAATCAGTTCATTAATGCAATCTTGAGGGGTACGCTTCACTTGGTTTGACTGTAATTACTACTTTGCGATACAATAGCCTGTGGCGCGGACCCGGGCTCCTCCCCTAGATCCGCCACTGAATAGTATTTTAAAGTTGAAAGTAAAGTACTACTTGTTTCATTAGGGTTACAGTTGATAACCAAACCGCCTCCTCCATTTCCTTTATCAGTCAGTTTATCGTTACTATTCAGGGACAACCAACATCGGTTTTAATTCTATTCAAATGCTTTGAAACACTGTTTAAGGCTATATGGGACTTTTTTAGAGAAGTCTGTAGGTTAAGATATTTATCTGGTAGATAATTCTGATTCACCTTTAAAGTCTGATGCAGCTTTTACAGCGGTTATCAGTCACACGCGCCGTCCGACGATTTTTTTCTTACTTCGAAAACTACGTTTTGGTGGACGTCAATCAAATGTATCCATGACAATGACAGCGAGTGGAGTTTCCAGAACCACTATTTCAATGTCAATTCAGAGTATCCGAGTTGCTCTTTCATCTTAAATTGACTCGTCGATAAACAGAAACTGAGAAGTTCAGACATCGCCTGTTAAGCGCCTTTTCGTTCGTCTCGCTCACGGGCAAAGTTTTTAAAGAGCTGCAATTTACAAACAGTGTACAACGACAGCAACATAAGACTGAACTAAATATAAATAATAACCTTTATCTTTATGCGGGCGAAATTCAACAAATTCTGCAATTTGATTGGTTCCTGGAGCGGGCGGAATTCTCTCATACGAACCGCTGCAGCGGGCAGAATCCATCGGGTTGATCTATTTTCGTGAATGAATTAGCGGTTATCGTCGATCTTTTGCCCTTTTTTCACTTCCAAAGACGATTAATTAACGCAAGTTTACCTCTATTCACCTTTAGATGGCAAGGAAAGTTACTGTAAGTAAATTCAACTGAAGTTTTTTAAGTTGTGAGAGTTTGTTTGGTTGTTTGTTGCACGGCGCTGTAATGGCGGGTAATCCTGTATGTCTCTCTGTACAATTTTAAGTAAAAACTGAGTCAATTTTAGTCGAGTTTCCCTCTCTAATCGTTGTTGTACTTCAGAGCATTGCTGTGGAGTACACTTGACGAATTTTCTCGTTATCTGCTACTCAGTTTACGGTAGAAAAGTCTAATTCAGTCGAGTGATTTACAATGATCGACAAAAACTGTTTTTGTAGTACAACTTCGAACTTTCAACAAAAATTCACACCTGGAAAACAATTTGGAGACCTTAACTAGAGAACTAAATGCACTAACATAAAGTAGCTCGAAATAATTCTGTTGTTTAATACATCTTTCTTTGTATAGTATCTGATTTACTCGTTCTTTCGCTCGTTATATTTTTTGCGATTGGCTTGTTTCGGCTTGTAAGCCGGTTCAATGGCAAAGTTGCGTAAACAAACGCACTTGTAAGCCAGTTTACGGCAAGAAAAAAAAGATAAAAATGTTATTGGCCGGCTTAGGGTCGGTCCGTACAGGGAAAACTGTGACCTCGGGCTTGAAAATGCTGCCCGAGGCCGCAGGCCGAGGGCAGCATTTTGAAGACCTCGGTCACAGTTTTTCCCTATACGGACCTCCCAGCCGGCCAAAAACATAAATTTATTTTAGAATGAACTACAAAAATCTAACTGCTAATCTCTTGCGGCTTTCATTGCCTTTTTATTACTGACAATCCCACTTGCCTTATGGTTCAGCTGACGGTTTGCTTTGCATATAATTTGCCTGTCTGGTATTCCAACTGAACCACGCTTGAAACTCGCAAGATAGGTCTCTGCATGGATTATGTTTAGCAAGGCGAATGACGAGAATTTCTACGGCGAAAATAATCTGCATCCATTACAAGCTGATAAAAACTGACTCAGTCTCCACATAAAGCGACTCATTTCAGAGGGCAACTTTTTCACGGCTACCTGATATCTTCCATTTCTTTGACTTTCTCTTTGGCGGATCGCTTACGGCTCTAGTTTTGTTTCAGTCGTACAATCGAAACGCCGCCTGCTTCAGAAACGTTTCATTCGCACAGAGTGTTTCTTCCATGTGATTTAAAGACAGACCACGTTTTCTCTACATAATAACCCTCCATCTCAGCGAAATTGCAAATTACCTTTTCATATAATAACTGAGCGATTATATCGACGATCGAACATTGCCGTGAAACTGACACGATATGAAAACGACTATTGTCATGGAAACATTTGGCTGACGTCCGCCAAAACTTGGGAAAAATCGCTGAAGGGCTCGTGTGACTGGTAACCGCTGTAAGGTCTATTCATTTTTCGGAATGAAGGTCTTATTGCCTTTCCGAAAACAGCAGGCATTAAATCCCTTATATCACAAACCCTCCCCACCCACTTCTCGATGCGAGGCCTATAAGAATTCCCAAAAAGTCAGCTTGATTGTAATCTCTCTTTTCATAGTAAATGGTCTGAACCCAGGAGTATCAGTAGACCTCAGTAGTTCGTATTGTGTGATCGACCTGGTGAGGGTAGTTCTGAGAAGAATTGTTGTTGGTGACTGACGTTTCGACAACCTGAGCAGAAGTCATCTTCCGGCCTGGTCAACTATTTTCTCTTTTCTTTGTTATGATTAGCAATAACATATACTTCCATGATTGTAATTCTTACTTAACTCAACTACCTACTTGTTAAGAGGATCGGGTCAGGGTAAACAGAGCGGAAAAATCTCACTTGGTAGATTGTCTCCATCGATCTCAACATTGTTCCTGAGGGTAAAGAAAAATCCAAAGCTTAAACCCCATATGTAAACAGGAAATACGGTAGTATCGATATCGAGTTAGTCACATTTTTCTGTCCCTCGCTCCCTTGCCTTTTGTACTCTAATGTACGCCTTTTGTAAAAGGTCAAGTGGATAAGTGAATCATCCACCGACCTACACCACGGAAGAATATTAAAGAATAACCATTTGAAATGCCTAAAGATCGAGAAATCGAGGAAACAGAAGAGAACTTAAGTGAATCGATGTACAGCTAGTTTCTACACAGCTGACTACTTGGAACGTCTTACTAAACGATTCGTTTCAACATTCTTGGGGGAAATTGAGCCATGCAATCCATTTACAGGTCCAGTAACGTACAGACACTTGGTATGTTCTACGTGGGCTGTCTGCCTACGCACCGGTCGATTCAATGATTTAATGATAATGGCATGAGTGATTCAAATCACTAAAGAGTTTAAGACACCGAGAAAAAAATTTCCTTCAATTTTTTTCCCTTTCAAGGAATAATTTATTATAATGCCTGGACAATCAAGCTCTGAATTGCAAAACTAGCTGACCTTTCATGAATCGAAAATAATAACAGGCGAGGAATGCAAAAATTGCTCGAACCTTGCATCCCACGAGTGGATTAATTTTGACCAGTCTAGATCTTCCGTTGTTGACATAACCGTTGAAAATTCACCGGAATCCAAACATACTGTAGACAGTAATACGGCACGTGCCTGCTAATAAGACAATACAGCACTCGCGTACACCTTATTGCAATAACCTTGTCACAGAAAAAAGCAAAAAGCAAAACGCCAAATAGGAATTAATTAGGGAAATTTAAATTCCCATTGTTCTTAGATACTGTATGTGAATTAAAAATACATCTTTTATTCATGTCATTCATTTACATTATATTTTTCATTCATGTACAGTATCTGAGAACGATAGAAATTTAAATTTCCCTAATTAATTCCTATTTGGCTTTTTTGCTCTTTGCTTTTTTCTATGACAATGTTATTGCAATTAGGTGTATACATGTTTATATGTTTACTCATTCCTTTGTTTACTCATCCCTTTGTATGTTAAACCTTTTAGTATTAAAATCTCCTTTAGACGTCCATTTTGCCCTCCAAAGTATCCTGATAAGAAAAAAAAGGTTTAGCGCAGTATTAGAGTTCAAATATCATCGCCAGTCTGTTATTAGTGGTTTGAATGCAGTCATATTGGGACTGTACATACCGATTTTCGCTTGGCTTGTCAAATGTTCCACCCTGAGAGATTTCTTAACCATTTTGGTTTGAGTACGAACAGAGAGATGAATGGTCCAGACTGGATAGAATAGTTTATTTCAGTTCGTCCTGTTACGTAAAATTTTTGACGCGAGCAGAATCTGAATGCATCAGTATTAAGTTCTGATGACCAGCAACTGTTAGATCAGGCAGTCCAGCTGTGTGCGACCTTTCGTTAGACTGAACCATCAATCTGGTGTTCTAAATTAGTCGCATGCAGCTTAGGGTCCTCATTCTAGTCTTTATCAATGACAGAATAAATGTTCTAATCAGAGAATGTTTAGAAATACATTTGATAATAAAAATTAACGGTAAAAAACTACGACGTTTCGAAGTCTGCATGACCTCATTATCAAGTAAAATGTTAAAACTGATGTAAAGTTGTAGCTCAGAGATTATATACAAATAAAATGTGATAACTTCATTAGAATAATGAGCGTTCATTGTTATTGGTGTTTAGCATGTCAGATCGTGCAGTATATGTTTAAATAAATACTTTTGCACGTATTGAGTCAGACTGCGTGTTTAGCTTTGGTTTTCGTTCGCGAATGAATAACATTTCGTGAATTAGGCAGTCCATTTTCCCGCGGCATTTCTTGAGAACGGAAAACATTTCCTCTAGGCTAGTGGACGCTACACTGTGGGCTTCTTTCAGATGCTTGCCAATGACAGAGGCTTTATGTTCTTCTATGCGTTGATGAAGATGGCGTGTGGTATAACCGATATAATCCGCATCGCACGAATCACATTTGAAAGTGTAAACAACGCATTGGTGGTTAATTAAAGCGGGCTTCTCTTCTTGTATCTTGAGCTTTCCCTCGATCTTACGACTCGTGAAAACTGGTTGTCAATACGTGCAAAAGTATTTATTTAAACATATACTGCACGATCTGACATGCTAAACACCAATAACAATGAACGCTCATTATTCTAATGAAGTTATCACATTTTATTTGTATATAATCTCTGAGCTACAACTTTACATCAGTTTTAACATTTTACTTGATAATGAGGTCATGCAGACTTCGAAACGTCGTAGTTTTTTACCGTTAATTTTTATTATCAAGAATAAATGTTATTTTATAAAAATCTGAAAATTTGTGATTCCTTGACCTCGGTGCACGTTCTTCGGTCAGTTCGTAAGGGACGCTTATGTTTCGCTCAGGTGTTAAACGTTGATACACTAACAAGGTAGGATCACATTCCGTGTTCCTGATTCACTTTGGCCACGTGCTGCAAACACTGTAATATTGACAAAATGCTCAGAATAACAGAAAAAAAGAATATACTTCATACTATTTTCAACATACTTCACCAGGCAAATTAGCTAGCTTTATGTGGACAGTTTATTCATCTACCCCAATATCTTAAAAGATTAAACAGGAAATATTTTGAGTTTGGCCTCACGATTTCTTTCTTGGTCAAAACTAAGCAATGATGCGCGCAAAGAGAATTCTAGAAAAATGAGCACTACGTGGTCAATTAAAAAGAAATCAGAATTAGCTTTCGGCAAAGATGTTCATTTTGATTGTAGTTGGTGTTTTCCGCTATTTACAAGTGGCTAGCGGTTAGGGTAATATGAAGGTGCTACCACGAAGGTTCTGGTATACTTATTGAGTATTAAAAGAGTTTCTTGCTTGCGAAGCAAGAAACACTTCCTCTAAACTTTCTTGTATCTTGCTTCTAAGATGCTTGCTATCAGTATAATTCAGAGTTTTGTAACTCTACGTCTTTCTCGAGCGGGTCTACAAAAAGTGGATTTTCACAAATTAACCCCCCAGAGTTCAAGAACCAACTCAGGCGCGCAAACAGGAAATATTTAAATCCGCCCGTCTTCATGATCACAAATGCGATTTGGAACTAAGCTAAGACCTTTATACCTGCTAGTGTGCTATGTACGCACCCACACAATTTGATAAGAGGTAAGCAACTTGAAAGGTGAAAGGTTATGTTTAGTCTTGTCTCCTCGCCCATGCTGTAAACCAACAACTGAGACTATTGACATTTCAGTCAAGGTAAACCGATAAAGTGGTTATTATCAGCTCATGATTGCTTGAGATAACCAGGCTGTACTGTTAGAGATCAGACAAAATTTATTTTCATGGACGACTCGCTCAAGGTTTATAGAACTCGTATTCGTCGTATTAACTTCTCTTTCTGTCTATAAAATAGCAAAAAACTTTATTTTCTCTGTGACCAAAGGGGTGGATTTCTCTAAAATACCTTTTTTTTTACTAATCGCGAACAAATAGTGTGAAAGAGGATTCCCAGTCAAATATGTTTACCTTAAAGTTATTACTCTTAACGGCAACTACTTTAACCATGTGGCTTTTCTCCTGATTCGGCGACAATTTGAAGAAACGAATTCTTCAGTACTTAACAGACTTTAATGATCTGAACTGAAAATTCAAAGCGATTGTAAATTGAGTCAATTTGAAGGTAACTAGTAAAACGAGTGAATATCGTGACGTTACTGCTTTAAGCCGCTGTTTAAAACAAACTCGAGCTCCAGAACAAACCACAGAGTTGCCAGGAAAAACGTGTGTTTCCTTATTTGTTGATGATGCGCGGACGTGAATAGAAGTTAAGCAATGCTGAGTACAAAGGCCTGGAGGTACTCCCAAGAAAATGGGTGTACAGTGAGCTTATTAAATGCCATATTCTATTTTAGAAAAAAAAAAGACGATTTTTTACTCTATTTCAAACCAAAACCTTCAAGATGCCCTGTTTAAGACATGAGAGCCCGGAAGAATGTGTCGAACACCTAACTGGAGTGAGTGACAAGCAGTTCCAGCACGTACACGGTGGTAAACAACCATAATTAGAGACTGAGTTTGGCCATGTTGATGATGTTAATTGTCATGATAAAGAAGTGACCTCGTTTAAAAACATGGCCAATTCAAGACCGTAGGACGAAAACTATACTCCTAGGAAAATGGGTGTACAGTGAGCTTCTTGAATGCCTTATTCTATTTTAGAACAGAAAGGCAATTTTTTCTCTATTTCAGACCAAAACTTTGATGCCCTGTTTAAGACCTGAGAGCCCGGGAGAATGTTGTCGTACACGTGCCTGGAGCGAGTGACAAGCCGTTCCAGCACGTACACGATGGTAAACAAACATAATTTGAGATTGCGTTTGGCCATGTTGATGGTCTCAATTATAATGATAAAGAAGTGACCTCGTTTAAAAACATGGCCAACTCAAGACCGTAGGACGAAAACTATACTCCTAGGAAAATGGGTGTACAGTGAGCTTCTTGAATGCCTTATTCTTTTTTAGAACAAAAAGGCAATTTTTACTCTATTTCAGACCAAAACTTTGATGCCCTGTTTAAGACCTGAGAGCCCGGGAGAATGTTGTCGTGCACGTGCCTGGAGCGAGTGACAAGCCGTTCCAGCACGTACACGGTGGTAAACAGACATAATTTGAGAGTGAGATTGGCCATGTTGATGGTGTCAGAAGTGACCCCGTGTAAACGCATGTCCAATTTAAGACCTTAGGACGTAAACTATACTTGATTTCAGACAAAAACGCTCTCAAAACCACACTACGTGTGTACTCATATAAGGGAGTACCCCTTGGACAAAGACACAGAACGCGGCCGCTGCGTTATATGGTGTAAATGAGAACAGTGTGTAGGCTCACTTCGACGTTTGTTAGTTTTTAATATTATCAGGTTCATCTCACCGAAAATCCATGCAGACGGAATTTCAAGAAAAAAAAAGTTGTTGTTTTCTGCGTCAGTAGGTCAGCAAGAATGATGAACTTTCTACCAGAATATTTATCAATAAACCAGAAAGCTAGATAATCACAAATGAAACAGGGTTAATCAGTCACAAAATTTTGGGGTTTTGCCTGTTTTCGTGTTTTTTTTTTTTTCGGCTGCAAAATAATATCTTATCTCGAAGAAATCGAACTTGTCACGTCAATGTTAGAAGTGCAGAAATATCTTCGTTATCGTCCGAATCGCACAAGTTGCATCCTGGATAACACACAGAAAAATCAATCTGCAAAATAAAGCTACCGTCAAGATTTGTTCTATTAGGTAACAAATACAAGACAACTTAATAAACACGAAAGAGAGGTGTTCTCAATCCATTACTGAAATCCCCAAGCTACCCTACATTCCCCTGCAGTTATGTCATCAAAATTGCAGCGTACTTTTACCTAGGACAAATACGGTAGGGTTCCTCGTCATTCTGCTAAGCAGCAAAACAGCATGCATACTGATAGAATTACGAGCACTTTCACTTCCTGTTGACTGAATACGCCAATTATCAGTGGAATTAAGAAACGCCTACAGTCTTAACCTGTAAAATTGAAGGCGTTAAGAAATTGAAGAGGATATTATAAAAGCTAAGGGAGATCGACCAAGCTGAGAGAGTTTGTGGCTAGGCAGGGATCGACGGTTTAAAGAATCGACGCCAGCTTTGTTTGGTGAAATGTATTGTGTTTTCTTTGCCACTTTTGATGATCCAAGGTATGTCTTAAAAGTTGAGTTACTCTGTCATTATTAGGAGTGGTAAGTGGTCCTTCAAAAACCGTGGGTCTCCCTCAAATTTTCGATTTTTAGCGCGTTATGTGCTTCTCGAGTCCCGATTTTTTTTTTCGCAAAGCTGTCTCACACTCTTGATATTTTTGCTATGTGTCTCGAAGTGCCGATTTGCTTATGACGTCTGCACGTCTCCAAGTCGCATTTAACTGACACTATGAAGTTTCGGTGTCAAAATGCCTCGGGTTCGCAAAAAAGCCTTTCTTGCATTCTCGCAAAGCCTGGCACTTACCATTCACCACTTCGATTATAGCACGCAGTTATTTTCAGTCCTCCAGGATCAATTTAGTTATAAACTCTGTTAAGATCAAGAAGGAGTCGAGGACAATCGATCAATCTCACATTTTTGTTCACTGGTAACAATCAAGTAAAATATCTTGAGATGAAGGCAGTTTTGGTCTTTTGAAATTCGTTGTCTTAATGCACAGGTTTATATAGCTACACTTAAAATCACCTTACCTATAACGCTTATTAATTTTTATGACTTCTTAAAACCTCCATGACAACCTTGAATTTAAGGCATGTTTATTTCGAGGAATTATGAAAATCATGTCTCGTGTAGAATTTTAGCTCGGAGTATGGAACTTTCAAGTTTTTACCATGGATAATCGATACGCCTACATATACACATGACTAACGAATATCAATCAAAAAGTTTTTATTATTTGAGGGTGATTAGTGAAAATGAAAGTCATAGATGTGCTCAGCTTTATTATTAGTATCGTCATCACTTCAGTTCAGAAGCGTATGACACGTCTGTTTTTCTCAACCGTGATAAACTATTGCGAAACTTATATCGACTGATTTGTACATCGAGCTTTAAACAGGGCTAAACCAACTACTTATCAGTCTCATGGTAGCTATGCTGTGACGTCGATCATTTGCGAGACTACAAAGGACTACGACATGCAATTTGAGATTTGGATTTTTATTGTAGCCTTCACTAAAGAGCTACGTTAAAGGATATTGACCATGTCAACAATTCTCGTTTCATTCAGTTTTACTTAAATTGATGAGCGATGCTAGAAGTCAATTATAGGTAAAAAATGAGCTA
>JAHPZR010040227.1:10000-12793 GCA_019787425.1 Platygyra sinensis | reverse complement strand
TGCAATGTGTATAAAATTAAGTCAAGTAATAAAACTTGCCCAGGAGGAGGAATTTGTATTTTCTGTCTTTGTTAAAGGACCCTAGTCAGCCTCCGCCATTTTTGATGACATCGAAATTATTGATAGCATGGTGAAGTAAATTCTTAGTGTTTTTCTGTAAGCTGTGTTCCTGAAGGTACGTTTAATTATCTTAAGTAGTTTCACTGTGATTTTTCTTCGTTTCGACAGGCTCCGAATTAAATATAACAGCCAAATTCTCGCATGTAAACAAAAACAAAGGTGTGGCTGACTAGGGCCCTTTAAAGATACGGGTTGTTTTTCCGTTCCACACTGATGACGTAGCTCTCCAGAGTTCTGTATTGTTATCTGATTGGTGGTTGCTAGGTCACGATTTTTGGCGCGCAATTAAGGTGTCGTTAAGGGTCGCCATTCAAAACTTTAAAGTAGCTTTGAACCCTATGTACAGATTTTTTAAAAACTTTGCCAAACGTTGCGTCTTACCATGCTAATCAAAATTTGATAATATATAAATTTCACCGTACCCTCTGAAGCTGTAATTAAGGGTGTTTGAAGCAGGTAATACTGCTGCTATGGTAACCTATAGTGTCACGAAAATGATAACAATGTGTTCACCGAAGATTGCGCAGTTTTTTGAAGCCATGATTGTAGCGTCAAGAGATAGAGTGGTTATAATGACCAATCAAATTCTAAATGCTGGAAACTGTTTTGAGCCACCTTAACCACCAATCAGAGACACTACACGGACCCCTTTCAGGGCCGTAGCCAGAAAAAAATTTTGACTGAGGCAATGTTTATGAATAACTTATGACTGAGCCAATCAGTCCATGGTTGAGTTCTCTTCCTAGGTATTAGGTACTATAAACAACAAAAGCCAAAGAAATGACCGAGGCAAGTGCCTCGGTTGGCCTGTTACTAGCTACGGCGCTGCCTTTACTGTTAGGTCATCAATTGAATAAATTGGGTCCAGTCGTTTCAGAAGTCCCTCAAGCGATGGAGGAATAGGCCCTTTGAAGTTTACGATCACATGGTACAAAAACCGCCATGCTGGAGAGCAAACCGCCCACTGGGACCTCCAAAACAAAGCAACTTACTAAATATTCTTTTGTTTTGGTTGTCCCAGTGGGCGGTTTGCTCTCCAGCATGGCGGTTTTTGTACATGTGATCGTAAACTGCAAAGGGCCTATTGAGCGGAGAGATGACCTTAAGTTAATCTTATAAAAGGTGAAGAACTGAAAGACGACGCTTTTGTATGGGACTGCATGCATGTATGCTTCTTGAGCAAGTCGGTGATTTCTTTACAAGGGCGGGAAAGGTTCATTTACAAATCTACTTCGATTTTTTAAAGAATAGAACTTGATCAGATTATGAACAGCACAGACAGTTTATTCAGTTTTAGAATTTCCTTTTACGTACAAAAATAATTTCGGGATTTAAGTTTGTGTGATAAAACAGGATAAATGCACAATCGAAGCTCAAAAGCGGCTTATTTAAGTGAAGCCGTGAAGCTGAAATCTGGAACGGAGCATAACACTGGAAAGCTGAAAGTTCGCAGGGAATTCTCCATTGTTTGAAGCCAGCTGTTTGTTTTGTTAAAAGCCCTGAAACTCTTTCGGTACCAGGGACACGATGGTTGAGCGCGCGTCCACTTCCCTTCTAGGAGATCCGGGAGAGTTCCTTCTTCTATTATGAAGTGGCCGGCGTCTGTCCCTCGGGTGACCCCGCTAAAACAACGGAAAAGCCATTTTCAGTTGCATAAGTTTGCACGAAAAGACTCGACGTTACCTCTCCGTTTGGAAGTTGTTCTTCAGAGAGAGTCATTTTGGGGATTTTGGGTAAAACCAAGCTAGAGGTCCGTTGAGAAAAGGGATAGTTCAGTGACCGATGTATAATCCATTGATATCGTTTTGTAAATCGAAGGAATTCCACGGATCTATTCAATGTGACTTACACGCGCTATTATTGGTTAGCTCGAGTTCAAATTTCTTATGATCAAGCGCGCGCACCTTGGAGGGGATGAGGCAATAAATCAATACAAAGAAGCTCCAACCGATGAATATCCAAAAAAATAGTCAGTGTCAAACCATTATCTCACTAAGCTCCAACCCATTTTCAAGAACTTATCATATTTGCTTTTTTCTAAAAAAATAATACATTAATCACTGCCAGACCAATACCCGAAGTTAATTTTTTTTGTTCTCCTTAAAACCAAACCGTAAACTGCAAATTCTTCCTCTCTGCTGTCCTACAATTACGCATAACAAGGCTGGAGGTTAGGATGATTTAGCAACAGGACTGGACTTCAGATGACGGCTGGAGGTCGCGCGGAATAACCTGGATAATTTGACCATATTTGGGTATTTGTTGTTCTCGCTTCGTCGTCAAGTGACGTTACCGTTCTCATGCTAAATCAACTTGTTAACTAGAAAACCTAACGGTTCATTTAACCTCCAGTCTTATTAAAACAAGACTATAACAATTACCTCATAGAGACATAATGCATATACGAAATAAGATAAAAATTGTAATAATATTCAAATTTATACGTGAAAATAAAAATGTTCTTCTTGTTGCACCTCCGACGAAAATTACTTGTCACGAGTAGTACTTGAAAGTATACTCGAGAAGTATTTGGAGTACTCTTGCGTCTGTGTTTTTCAGTGCACCTCTCCCGGGTTCTCAAAATTTAAGCGTGTTTCCCAAAAGTAAAATTAATCTCTAGTACTTACCGTACAATTGGCGTTATATTCTTCCTCGGAACTGTCCGAATAGTTA
>JAHPZR010040226.1:10000-11551 GCA_019787425.1 Platygyra sinensis | reverse complement strand
AAAGTATACTCGAGAAGTATTTGGAGTACTCTTGCGTCTGTGTTTTTCAGTGCACCTCTCCCGGGTTCTCAAAATTTAAGCGTGTTTCCCAAAAGTAAAATTAATCTCTAGTACTTACCGTACAATTGGCGTTATATTCTTCCTCGGAACTGTCCGAATAGTTATCATTATCGTCATTATCTTCATCTTCTGTGGCCCACACGTCATCTTCATCGCATGAGGAACTCTCCTCGGCTTCACCTTCTTCTTGGCCCGTTTTATCATCACCGCAGAAATGTTCTTTCTCTCTTTTACGTCTAGGTTCTTTATCACTTGATCCAGAAGCCTTTTCTGTTTGTCGTTTAACTGCTTCGTCGTAAGACGGGGGCGCAACATCCTTCCAATTTCAAAAAAAGTAATGTTAATTTATACCGTCACATTAATTTTTTAATTTTTACATTTTACATAATTTTATCTGTTTGAAATCACGGAAATTTATGTCGCTGAAATAGGCGACAGCTTATGTATTATTATAACATAGCTAGCAGAGCCGCGTAATCAAATTCAGTATACGTAAGCGTGCTCAAAATCCCGATAGTGCACGCTGATAGTCTGAGCAAATTGCTTCGCCAGAATTGTTAGCGCGGGGAAAAATTTAACAAATTGACGTCAGTTTTTCATGCGTCTGTCCTGTTATTGATCATGAATTTCGTCATAACATTGTCAAAGTAGCTGTGGATCCACGAAGCGATAGCCAATGAGCGCGAGTCGGATTTGATGCACAATTCCACCGGCTATGTTATAAAACAATTGGTTCATGCTTTTAGCTGTGCACTAGCTATCGAGTTATAGCGCACTTGGGAAGTTTGGAGAGCACTCAAGAAGCTAGAGTTGCACTCGGCTATCGCCTCGGGCAACTCTTACGCTTCTTTCGTGCTCTCCAAACTTCCCACGTGCTCCATAACTCGATAGTGCACGCTAATGTATGAACCAATTGTTAAAAAGAAACATTAAGGAAATTATCCGTTCAAAACTGCGAGTATCAGGTATCGTGATAAAAAAAAAACCCTTCTCTGAAATCGCGAGATTGAGGTGTGCCAAATTGTCGCAAAAATTTCCTTGAGTGGCAAAAGACAAGGATAAATCGTTTATTTAAAATCACAACTAGCAGCTATAAGTTGAATTACTTATGTTATGTTCATGTGATAGAAATTTGGCCTCATAAAAATTAATTTTTATTGCCAACTATATCGCAAGAAAAAAAAAACAATTATATAAAGATAAATTACATCAAATCTCGTATAAAAATTCCATTTACAATTGTTGATTAACTGCAAAGTGCATCATAAAGGAATTTCTAAACCTCTTAGTTTTTACACGTGGAAAACAATCGATCGAAAACATTGAAACTTGAAAGTAGCTTAGAGCAGATGAACTCTCAAGCTAGACGAGAGTTTTTTTTCTGATTTTAAAATAAGTTGGTGTATTTGACAAGTCCTTCTCTACCTTGTTAGTTCACTTTCCAGCAATAAAGATTTTGAGTACAGAGAAAAAAGTATGAACTGATGATGG
>JAHPZR010040226.1:0-2500 GCA_019787425.1 Platygyra sinensis | reverse complement strand
TCTTTTGCCACTCAAGGAAATTTTTGCGACAATTTGGCACACCTCAATCTCGCGATTTCAGAGAAGGGTTTTTTTTTTATCACGATACCTGATACTCGCAGTTTTGAACGGATAATTTCCTTAATGTTTCTTTTTAACAATTGGTTCATACATTAGCGTGCACTATCGAGTTATGGAGCACGTGGGAAGTTTGGAGAGCACGAAAGAAGCGTAAGAGTTGCCCGAGGCGATAGCCGAGTGCAACTCTAGCTTCTTGAGTGCTCTCCAAACTTCCCAAGTGCGCTATAACTCGATAGCTAGTGCACAGCTAAAAGCATGAACCAATTGTTTTATAACATAGCCGGTGGAATTGTGCATCAAATCCGACTCGCGCTCATTGGCTATCGCTTCGTGGATCCACAGCTACTTTGACAATGTTATGACGAAATTCATGATCAATAACAGGACAGACGCATGAAAAACTGACGTCAATTTGTTAAATTTTTCCCCGCGCTAACAATTCTGGCGAAGCAATTTGCTCAGACTATCAGCGTGCACTATCGGGATTTTGAGCACGCTTACGTATACTGAATTTGATTACGCGGCTCTGCTAGCTATGTTATAATAATACATAAGCTGTCGCCTATTTCAGCGACATAAATTTCCGTGATTTCAAACAGATAAAATTATGTAAAATGTAAAAATTAAAAAATTAATGTGACGGTATAAATTAACATTACTTTTTTTGAAATTGGAAGGATGTTGCGCCCCCGTCTTACGACGAAGCAGTTAAACGACAAACAGAAAAGGCTTCTGGATCAAGTGATAAAGAACCTAGACGTAAAAGAGAGAAAGAACATTTCTGCGGTGATGATAAAACGGGCCAAGAAGAAGGTGAAGCCGAGGAGAGTTCCTCATGCGATGAAGATGACGTGTGGGCCACAGAAGATGAAGATAATGACGATAATGATAACTATTCGGACAGTTCCGAGGAAGAATATAACGCCAATTGTACGGTAAGTACTAGAGATTAATTTTACTTTTGGGAAACACGCTTAAATTTTGAGAACCCGGGAGAGGTGCACTGAAAAACACAGACGCAAGAGTACTCCAAATACTTCTCGAGTATACTTTCAAGTACTACTCGTGACAAGTAATTTTCGTCGGAGGTGCAACAAGAAGAACATTTTTATTTTCACGTATAAATTTGAATATTATTACAATTTTTATCTTATTTCGTATATGCATTATGTCTCTATGAGGTAATTGTTATAGTCTTGTTTTAATAAGACTGGAGGTTAAATGAACCGTTAGGTTTTCTAGTTAACAAGTTGATTTAGCATGAGAACGGTAACGTCACTTGACGACGAAGCGAGAACAACAAATACCCAAATATGGTCAAATTATCCAGGTTATTCCGCGCGACCTCCAGCCGTCATCTGAAGTCCAGTCCTGTTGCTAAATCATCCTAACCTCCAGCCTTGTTATGCGTAATTGTAGGACAGCAGAGAGGAAGAATTTGCAGTTTACGGTTTGGTTTTAAGGAGAACAAAAAAAATTAACTTCGGGTATTGGTCTGGCAGTGATTAATGTATTATTTTTTTAGAAAAAAGCAAATATGATAAGTTCTTGAAAATGGGTTGGAGCTTAGTGAGATAATGGTTTGACACTGACTATTTTTTTGGATATTCATCGGTTGGAGCTTCTTTGTATTGATTTATTGCCTCATCCCCTCCAAGGTGCGCGCGCTTGATCATAAGAAATTTGAACTCGAGCTAACCAATAATAGCGCGTGTAAGTCACATTGAATAGATCCGTGGAATTCCTTCGATTTACAAAACGATATCAATGGATTATACATCGGTCACTGAACTATCCCTTTTCTCAACGGACCTCTAGCTTGGTTTTACCCAAAATCCCCAAAATGACTCTCTCTGAAGAACAACTTCCAAACGGAGAGGTAACGTCGAGTCTTTTCGTGCAAACTTATGCAACTGAAAATGGCTTTTCCGTTGTTTTAGCGGGGTCACCCGAGGGACAGACGCCGGCCACTTCATAATAGAAGAAGGAACTCTCCCGGATCTCCTAGAAGGGAAGTGGACGCGCGCTCAACCATCGTGTCCCTGGTACCGAAAGAGTTTCAGGGCTTTTAACAAAACAAACAGCTGGCTTCAAACAATGGAGAATTCCCTGCGAACTTTCAGCTTTCCAGTGTTATGCTCCGTTCCAGATTTCAGCTTCACGGCTTCACTTAAATAAGCCGCTTTTGAGCTTCGATTGTGCATTTATCCTGTTTATCACACAAACTTAAATCCCGAAATTATTTTTGTACGTAAAAGGAAATTCTAAAACTGAATAAACTGTCTGTGCTGTTCATAATCTGATCAAGTTCTATTCTTTAAAAAATCGAAGTAGATTTGTAAATGAACCTTTCCCGCCCTTGTAAAGAAATCACCGACTTGCTCAAGAAGCATACATGCATGCAGTCCCATACAAAAGCGTCGTCTTTCAGTTCTTCACC
>JAHPZR010040223.1:5000-15000 GCA_019787425.1 Platygyra sinensis | reverse complement strand
AGGAGAATGTTCGACCAGCAGTTCCAATCAGTTCAAACCAAGTTTCTTCATTAGCGAATGTGGCAGAATTCACCGGTATGCCGTCGTCCAAATACAGCATGGCTACAAAAATCTCTCGGCGCCATTTTAAATTTTCAATAAACAGTTCAGTGTGTTTAAAAAAACACCAGCAACTTAAGAAAATCCCCGTCCCAAAAAGCCAAGGAAACGAAGAATCATAATTGACTCTGGCTCTGATGTTTACAACTTGAAGTGAGCTGTCTATTGACTCAGCTTAAAAGCCTTGAATCTTGCTGGAAAAACTGCCCTGGCAAGCGTTCGGAATTTTAACCAAATTCTGCAAACCTGGAGTTCTGCGCAGTTGAGCGCTTTTCATGCATGGTTGCGTTTTTGACTGACATAAGACTTGTTTTTCGCTCGTCACTAGGCAACCAGCAAATCCATTTTGACTGTTGTCGATTTCAGAGCGACATTAAATGCAAATTTTCCCTTATTTCATAACTTTGCTATTCTTCTTTCTCGGAAATTGTAATTTTTATGATTAATTGGTAATAAGACTTCGTGTCGTCCAATTCTGTCTGTAATCATACTCGTGATAAACAAATCGGACTCCCGCTGCGCGGTCGTCCGATTTTGTTATCACTCGTATGATTACAGACCGAATTGGACTCCACTCAGTCCTATTACTATTACTTTATCAAAATTCTATAGTAAGAAAAATTTCACCGTGCTGTCAGGAAACAAATTCTCAACATCAAAAGAAAGCATAAACTTTCCACGGGTAGATTGCTGGCTGATTTCCTGTTACAGGAGAAAACGTGTCACGCGCATTGTAGTCCGCATGAAGCTCAAAAAGATTGCAGAGGTACTTTAAATAGGTTGCAGTTACGCGAGCCTACTGAGGATCCTATGGGTCGGAACGGAGAGGTTGATGTTAGGCTCTCGTGACTAATGCATTTTCGGAAGGCCATAGATCCTAGCTGGTTGAGAGCGAACAGTACGTAAGCGTCATTGTCCCATGGACAACTACACCAATTCCTTCGTCAGATTTAGGTACAACTATGTCTTTGTTCTTCCTCAGTTTCTTTAAAACCCTATACTGGTTAATGCGATGAACATACGAGTGGGCGACATCAGAGAGATCAGCAACCACCGTTTTGCTTCCCGAAAATACAATTTCTGACCTTAGTGCGATTCAGTAATCAGTTCAGATCAAGAGAACGTGTCAGTCCTGCTGTTAGTGAGGGGACAGATGAAATGTGTCAGACCGAGTTTAAGTATCCGAGTTGCTCAGACATGAGTTTGTGTGATGAAAGAATTGGTGACTGTCTCTGCTGAGGAAGAAAATGGAGGGACAGTGTTCGCGTGGGAGATTTCTTAGCTTCTTCTCATGAGTGTTAACAACACGGATAACATTATTCTTAGTGTAGGTTGAAATTCATCGTTTGTGATATATCTTCATTTTTTCCATCGCAGATTCTCCACCAATAGTACTAGTTATTGCCGGTGTGTCTACCATTGTTGTTTAATGATGATCTTGCTATTATTAACTCTATACTTGAAAAGAAAGAGAAGAAAATTGTAACGAAGAAAAACACTACGCTAGCTGAATGTCAAAACCAAGAAAATGAACAGAACCGCCCTCACGGGCGCATCGGCTACACAAGAGGAACTCATAGATCTTCAGTTTTTCTTCGGTGGTGGAAGGAAAAGACACGAGCAAGCAATCATTTTCAGAGCAAGAGTTGGCACTTCATGCAACAAAAATAAAAGGAAACAATCGCAATCGCACGGCACTTTTGGCGCGGGAAAATCTTGCGCCTGTTGCGGAGTAAAGATTTATCCAACGAATTGCGCGGGAACTAGTGAACAACAGATATTCATCAATGTCTCAGCCTGTGCAGCCGAAAAGGTGGTGAAAGGAATACTGATGGGAGACGAAAGTTTAAAGAGATCCAGAGTCACGAACTGTGACACCTAAATAATTTTACATGAAGGTGTCAACACTAACAAGCTCGTTCACGAATGATCAAGACTACACTGCGTAATAAACAAGAAAAGTACAACATCAGGTTCTCTCACAAAATAAGGCAATTTTTCGATAAGAATCCCATCTTCGCTTCGATCCTGTTGTCAGCTGATTACTTCATTGATGCTGCTAAGCAACAGTTTTCGTAGGCTAGATAAAACAGAAAGTAACCACTTACACTGAAGAATCAAGAGACTTACAAGGTTTATAATAATCGGGAATGCCTCGAGCGCTTCATTTTGGAACGAAAAACAGCAAAAGTGCAGATGAATATTATAATTAACAAATAAAGAAGCCTAAGCCGTGTATCACACTGTGATAAAACACGATGGGCATTTGAGAACACGAGGGAAATGTAGAAAACACGAGCCGCAGGCGAGTGTTTTCTACATTTCTCGAGTGTTTCCAAATGACCAATCAGAGCGCGCAGGGTCCTATCTATATTTTAAATGTAAATAAAAGATACCGAACAACATTATATGTTTGCGCCTGGTGTAGTATAAAAACGCATTCATATGGGCATTATCTGTAGAGTAACCTCTGCTTAATTGGTTACTCTACAGATAATGCCCTTGTAACTGCGTTATGAATCTTAATCTGGTCACACACTTCAAGATGGCGTCTTCTATAATTTTCCTTTATTGAAAAAAATGTCTTTACTTTCAACACGTTTTGATTCATTTCGTCCTTGAATTTGACTGGTTCGAGTTTGTAGATAAAATAATTCAGTCAGATCACTTGATCGCCATAAATTAAAGTGATAACTGAGATTACAGCGCAGAACCTTAATCCTGTGTAATCAAAATCAAACAAACGTCCAGTTATTAGTGAACCATTTAGGATTGTACGCTCCCACAAACACTCGCAACCTTGCGTAAACTTGACGAGAAATAGAACCGACCATGTTGAATCTCTTGAAAGCCAGTTCCTGTTCTGCGGTTGTATTGTTCGTGTATTGTACGTCGTGGATCTTAACTCGTGAAAGTCAATATTTGGTTTCGTAGACTAATCATTACTCTGAAAAGTAATCCTAAGTGCACGAGGCCAAATTTTGACTTACCCAAGTAAGGATACCACATAATAATCAAGACATGAAAAATTATTATCCTTGAAAGATATTTCTCGCGCGCGATCGCGAAGAATAGTCTCGCCAAAACAGATACGTTGAGACAAAACTTTGAGGGATGATACACAATCAATAACTTGAAGAAACTGAACTCAGAAAGTCTGACCGTACGGTTGGGGTTAACTGAAATATATTTTCCACAGGCATTATCTGTTCCTCGAAGCTCATGGCTTTCCTAGAGCTCTGCTCTCACAACAGATCTAATGACCGTGGTTAAATATTAAGGAATTATTTAATGAGGTTGAGTAGGATATGAAGAATTCTGCAGATCAAGGAGGCTGTTATCCACCTCGGCCTTCAGCCTCTGCGGATAACACCCTCCTTGATCTGCAGAATTCTTCATATCCTACGAAAGCCGAATTCAATAACTGCTTTGTTATTCTTTTCAAACATCTCCCTTTTCTTAAAGGAGTTTTCGCTTTTTCGCCATTTCGCTCTTAGTTTTTCTACGCACCAAAAATAACACAACCTCGCTCCAGGTTTTCTCGGTTAACGGTTCAATAATCTACAGCGGGCTGCACATTTGACGTCATTTTGACGGCATCGGTTCAATAATCTACTCTAGGCTGCACTTTTGACGGAATTGGTTAAATATAACAGAGTCTTTCCATATTTGGTGAATAGCAGCTGGTTATGGTGAATTATACTTAGGTTAAAACCAATCAGAAACGGGGAAATAATTTGAATGAATAAAAATAGTAAAGAAAGGGTCCTTATTACTTTTAATCACTTCGCTGGATATTATCAAGCGAGAATTATCAAGACCGCCAAGGCTTGTGTTACTAGTGAATCTGAACAATTTTGTTAATTTTGAAGACATGATTGATCATCGCGGTTATTCACACAACTTAAGCAGCTGTGAATTTAAACTTGAAAAAGACTTAGGCTTGAACGAGATTCGAGCCCATGACCTCTGCGATGCTGGAGCAAAGCTTTACAAACTGAGATTTTTCATATATTCACTTGTATTCATTACCATCTATGGGCATATTACGAACCTACAAAGTAACCTGTCTCCAGTTAGCTTAGAAACGCTATGGGAACGCTATTACAGAGAATGCATGGGCACATTCACATAATTGCAAATTGCTCAGCTTTAATAAATGATTCAATCCCAAAAGACAATGACGAGTTTCCTCGCTTTCTGCTATTCAATTTACGGTAGGAAAGACTCTTTTCAAGTGATTCACAGCGACTGACAGAAATGGTTTTTGTAATACAAATTCAAACTTTGCACAAAATTTCACACCGAAAAAACACTTTTGGAGAACTTAACTGGCGAACTAAATGCAACTAAAGTAGTTCGAAATATAAATCTGTTCACTTATACTTTCTTTTATTCAATAACATTACATTACATACAAAGGATACCTACTTTTCTTACAATGTTAACGTACATACAATTTAACGATATTAACAAAACTTAAAATATAATCTGTACCCTTATACACCTGTCTTTGTCCAGTATCTGAATTTCTCGCTCGATCCAAAGATTTTTTACGAATGATTTGTAGAAGACACGTAAGTCGATTCAACAACAACAACAACAACAACAACACAACAACTCTATTTACTCCATTTAAATTTTACATGGATCAATACAAACCATTAAATTACAATAGAGAGGGGAATTGACATCCAATCGATTCAATGACATAATTGCGGAAACACAACCATTTATCACATACGGGGCAAAATGACTGAATGCTGATTGGCTGAGACAGAGGGCATTTTTTCTTAATTTTTGTAATTGCCCCGGGCAAAATTACTTGATGCTGATTGGCTGAGCAAGCCTGCATTGAGTTGGTTTCCCGCTTCAAACGGATTTTGAAAAGAAATTTCAGAAACGCATCGCTTCTGAGTTTGATCTAAACACGGTTATTTCATCTTAACGTGAAAGAGAATCAACATGCAACAAAGCGCAGTCTTTTGGTGGAAAAGCAAAAGGATTTTTCCGACTAAAAATGCATTGATTCGCAGCCTGAAAAACGTTTGAGTGGAGACGGCTGGTGTTGCACGAAACATAGCATTACAGAACTTCATGGCCGCCAAACTGATGAAAGTGAATTTCTTCGTTTTGCTTCTGGTCGCCTTATTAGTATTACAGCTCACTTTATCGGCGTAAAAACAGCGTAAATTTTGTTGGTACGTGAAGTTTTCACATTGGAAATGGCAGTTTTGGATTCAAGAAGTTATTAGAGCTCGTTTGGACACTTGTTTACGTCTATCATCGATCGAAGAACAAGTAGTTTCACGCCGTTGCAAGCTTCGCAAAACAGGTGAATAAAATTAGATTGCTTATAGTTTTGTTTGTAAAGAAATGGCTTTGAGTGAATTGAACCAAGTTGCTGTGTTTTGCTTACTATTATAGTAGGCTTTCCCCGTGTTACTGCTAGCCTGTTAAATAATGACAACCGGCAAACCTGTTTACGCGACGGCAAGACCTTGAACCATTGTACAAAAATTTTGCCCTTTATGTGATAAATAAGTAATCGCAAGTGCTCTCGGGCAATTAAGAATTAATTTCACTTGTATTTTCAAGTTTTCACAAAATTGCCCGAGTCGCGAAGCGACGAGGGCAATTTGGAAAACTTTGAAAATACAAGTGAAATTAATTCTTAATTGCCCGAGAGCACTTGCGATTACTTATTTATCACATAAAGGGCAAAATTTTGTACAATGGTTCAAGGTCTTGCCGTCGCGTAAACAGGTTTGCCGGTTGTCATTATTTAACAGGCTAGCAGTAACACGGGGAAAGCCTACTATAATAGTAAGCAAAACACAGCAACTTGGTTCAATTCACTCAAAGCCATTTCTTTACAAACAAAACTATAAGCAATCTAATTTTATTTCACCTGTTTTGCGAAGCTTGCAACGGCGTGAAACTACTTGTTCTTCGATCGATGATAGACGTAAACAAGTGTCCAAACGAGCTCTAATAACTTCTTGAATCCAAAACTGCCATTTCCAATGTGAAAACTTCACGTACCAACAAAATTTACGCTGTTTTTACGCCGATAAAGTGAGCTGTAATACTAATAAGGCGACCAGAAGCAAAACGAAGAAATTCACTTTCATCAGTTTGGCGGCCATGAAGTTCTGTAATGCTATGTTTCGTGCAACACCAGCCGTCTCCACTCAAACGTTTTTCAGGCTGCGAATCAATGCATTTTTAGTCGGAAAAATCCTTTTGCTTTTCCACCAAAAGACTGCGCTTTGTTGCATGTTGATTCTCTTTCACGTTAAGATGAAATAACCGTGTTTAGATCAAACTCAGAAGCGATGCGTTTCTGAAATTTCTTTTCAAAATCCGTTTGAAGCGGGAAACCAACTCAATGCAGGCTTGCTCAGCCAATCAGCATCAAGTAATTTTGCCCGGGGCAATTACAAAAATTAAGAAAAAATGCCCTCTGTCTCAGCCAATCAGCATTCAGTCATTTTGCCCCGTATGTGATAAATGGTTGTGTTTCCGCAATTATGTCATTGAATCGATTGGATGTCAATTCCCCTCTCTATTGTAATTTAATGGTTTGTATTGATCCATGTAAAATTTAAATGGAGTAAATAGAGTTGTTGTTGTTGTTGTTGTTGTTGTTGTTGTTGAATCGACTTACGTGTCTTCTACAAATCATTCGTAAAAAATCTTTGGATCGAGCGAGAAATTCAGATACTGGACAAAGACAGGTGTATAAGGGTACAGATTATATTTTAAGTTTTGTTAATATCGTTAAATTGTATGTACGTTAACATTGTAAGAAAAGTAGGTATCCTTTGTATGTAATGTAATGTTATTGAATAAAAGAAAGTATAAGTGAACAGATTTATATTTCGAACTACTTTAGTTGCATTTAGTTCGCCAGTTAAGTTCTCCAAAAGTGTTTTTTCGGTGTGAAATTTTGTGCAAAGTTTGAATTTGTATTACAAAAACCATTTCTGTCAGTCGCTGTGAATCACTTGAAAAGAGTCTTTCCTACCGTAAATTGAATAGCAGAAAGCGAGGAAACTCGTCATTGTCTTTTGGGATTGAATCATTTATTAAAGCTGAGCAATTTGCAATTATGTGAATGTGCCCATGCATTCTCTGTAATAGCGTTCCCATAGCGTTTCTAAGCTAACTGGAGACAGGTTACTTTGTAGGTTCGTAATATGCCCATAGATGGTAATGAATACAAGTGAATATATGAAAAATCTCAGTTTGTAAAGCTTTGCTCCAGCATCGCAGAGGTCATGGGCTCGAATCTCGTTCAAGCCTAAGTCTTTTTCAAGTTTAAATTCACAGCTGCTTAAGTTGTGTGAATAACCGCGATGATCAATCATGTCTTCAAAATTAACAAAATTGTTCAGATTCACTAGTAACACAAGCCTTGGCGGTCTTGATAATTCTCGCTTGATAATATCCAGCGAAGTGATTAAAAGTAATAAGGACCCTTTCTTTACTATTTTTATTCATTCAAATTATTTCCCCGTTTCTGATTGGTTTTAACCTAAGTATAATTCACCATAACCAGCTGCTATTCACCAAATATGGAAAGACTCTGTTATATTTAACCAATTCCGTCAAAAGTGCAGCCTAGAGTAGATTATTGAACCGATGCCGTCAAAATGACGTCAAATGTGCAGCCCGCTGTAGATTATTGAACCGTTAACCGAGAAAACCTGGAGCGAGGTTGTGTTATTTTTGGTGCGTAGAAAAACTAAGAGCGAAATGGCGAAAAAGCGAAACTCCTTTAAGAAAAGGGAGATGTTTGAAAAGAATAACAAAGCAGTTATTGAATTCGGCTTTCGTAGGATATGAAGAATTCTGCAGATCAAGGAGGGTGTTATCCGCAGAGGCTGAAGGCCGAGGTGGATAACAGCCTCCTTGATCTGCAGAATTCTTCATATCCTACTCAACCTCATTAAATAATTCCTTAATATTTAACCACGGTCATTAGATCTGTTGTGAGAGCAGAGCTCTAGGAAAGCCATGAGCTTCGAGGAACAGATAATGCCTGTGGAAAATATATTTCAGTTAACCCCAACCGTACGGTCCAGACTTTCTGAGTTCAGTTTCTTCAAGTTATTGATTGTGTATCATCCCTCAAAGTTTTGTCTCAACGTATCTGTTTTGGCGAGACTATTCTTCGCGATCGCGCGCGAGAAATATCTTTCAAGGATAATAATTTTTCATGTCTTGATTATTATGTGGTATCCTTACTTGGGTAAGTCAAAATTTGGCCTCGTGCACTTAGGATTACTTTTCAGAGTAATGATTAGTCTACGAAACCAAATATTGACTTTCACGAGTTAAGATCCACGACGTACAATACACGAACAATACAACCGCAGAACAGGAACTGGCTTTCAAGAGATTCAACATGGTCGGTTCTATTTCTCGTCAAGTTTACGCAAGGTTGCGAGTGTTTGTGGGAGCGTACAATCCTAAATGGTTCACTAATAACTGGACGTTTGTTTGATTTTGATTACACAGGATTAAGGTTCTGCGCTGTAATCTCAGTTATCACTTTAATTTATGGCGATCAAGTGATCTGACTGAATTATTTTATCTACAAACTCGAACCAGTCAAATTCAAGGACGAAATGAATCAAAACGTGTTGAAAGTAAAGACATTTTTTTCAATAAAGGAAAATTATAGAAGACGCCATCTTGAAGTGTGTGACCAGATTAAGATTCATAACGCAGTTACAAGGGCATTATCTGTAGAGTAACCAATTAAGCAGAGGTTACTCTACAGATAATGCCCATATGAATGCGTTTTTATACTACACCAGGCGCAAACATATAATGTTGTTCGGTATCTTTTATTTACATTTAAAATATAGATAGGACCCTGCGCGCTCTGATTGGTCATTTGGAAACACTCGAGAAATGTAGAAAACACTCGCCTGCGGCTCGTGTTTTCTACATTTCCCTCGTGTTCTCAAATGCCCATCGTGTTTTATCACAGTGTGATACACGGCTTAGGCTTCTTTATTTGTTAATTATAATATTCATCTGCACTTTTGCTGTTTTTCGTTCCAAAATGAAGCGCTCGAGGCATTCCCGATTATTATAAACCTTGTAAGTCTCTTGATTCTTCAGTGTAAGTGGTTACTTTCTGTTTTATCTAGCCTACGAAAACTGTTGCTTAGCAGCATCAATGAAGTAATCAGCTGACAACAGGATCGAAGCGAAGATGGGATTCTTATCGAAAAATTGCCTTATTTTGTGAGAGAACCTGATGTTGTACTTTTCTTGTTTATTACGCAGTGTAGTCTTGATCATTCGTGAACGAGCTTGTTAGTGTTGACACCTTCATGTAAAATTATTTAGGTGTCACAGTTCGTGACTCTGGATCTCTTTAAACTTTCGTCTCCCATCAGTATTCCTTTCACCACCTTTTCGGCTGCACAGGCTGAGACATTGATGATATCTGTTGTTCACTAGTTCCCCGCAATTCGTTGGATAAATCTTTACTCCGCAACAGGCGCAAGATTTTCCCGCGCAAAAGTGCCGTGCGATGCGATTGTTTCCTTTTATTTTTGTTGCATGAAGTGCCAACTCTTGCTCTGAAAATGATTGCTTGCTCGTGTCTTTTCCTTCCACCACCGAAGAAAAACTGAAGATCTATGAGTTCCTCTTGTGTAGCCGATGCGCCCGTGAGGGCGGTTCTGTTCATTTTCTTGGTTTTGACATTCAGCTAGCGTAGTGTTTTTCTTCGTTACAATTTTCTTCTCTTTCTTTTCAAGTATAGAGTTAATAATAGCAAGATCATCATTAAACAACAATGGTAGACACACCGGCAATAACTAGTACTATTGGTGGAGAATCTGCGATGGAAAAAATGAAGATATATCACAAACGA
>JAHPZR010040222.1:0-18360 GCA_019787425.1 Platygyra sinensis | reverse complement strand
AAACCATTTAATCTTTGGAAGATACCGACAAAATGCATGCAAAAAAAAAGAACCAATTTTTGAGCAGTTTTGGTCGGGCCGAATTCTAATAAAAGTGTGGCGTTATGGAAACCTATTTTTTGGTTTATAACTGAAGTCTTGCTGTTTTCCATATCAGTTGCAATGCAAACACAACACTGTTCAAAATAATTGAAAATTTTTTCGTCCAGTGAATTAGTGGGTAAGTGGTTACAGCCTAAGGTCTTAAACCAAAAGAAAACAGTCGCCTGACAAACAGGTCACGGAAGAAGCTGTATTTCGTCAAAAAGCATAATAACTGCCCGCTTGTTTCTAATGTTTTGCGATAATTTCAATTCCTGGCATTTAATTTATCACAGTTGCCCTGAAGCTTTTCATGTACAACAGCTATAAGAAAATTGTTGTTGATTTTAAACGCAGAGCAATTTCCCCTGATTTTCATGGATTTTAGGATGGCATTGTCAACAAATTGAATTACATACCGAGTACTGAGAAAGGTTTAGATCGGTAGGTTTTCATCTAATAATATATGTCTAAATTGAAAAGCTGGTATATCGAAGAAAACGAAATTAAACTGATTATCATAATTTAGAGCTCAGTTTAGGAAAATAATTTCCCTATGGTTTTCCTATCTTTCCATAAGGAAAACGGACAGTTCATCGCGGTTCTTCGACCAAAACGCCGATGTCTATAAAATATTTCAGTGTTTAAAACTTGATATATTGTATGCTAATGGGAGACTCTAATACCAAAACGCTGCTGACGAAAAATGAAACAAATTTTCTTGTGAGAATTCAACAAAGTGAATTCACTGATAACTTACAAAGTGCTAACCGGATTATTGTCCACATAGAAATTATTATCTACATAGAAATTATTATCTACACAGAATTTATAAAATTTCATAGTCCTTTTCTTTTTTGTCTATCCTGGCGGCCTTTTTTTGGCCATCCTCTGTTATAAGGTTGTGTTCGTTATGATTGGCGAATAGCTTTTCTTCGACTCATAGTTTGTATGTAAATAAATAACTGACATGGTTGAATGATTGAAAGCCTTAACAACGTCGCTTCCAAGTCAGCTGCACAAACCAAAGGGCTACTGGTAATTTATGAAACATCTTACGGCACACTAACAAATTATTTAAATGTTCTGTCGGTGGACATAGCGATTTTATTTAATTTTTTTCCACGTACACACATCAATTGTGTAGTGAGGCAAAGGAAGAGTTGAATATTAGGTGAGATTAAACCACATGCGGTTCAACTATACCGGAAGGAGATATGCATGGATCGTTTCATCTCACTGCCCACAGTGTTTACCACAACCAAAGATCGCCATGTTTTGCCTTAATTTGACACCCGACAATTGAGCGAAATTTAACGATTTGGAGGGCAACAGCCAAGAGATAACAGGCTTTTGAATTGCCTTTCATCTTTCAAGTGGATTATAGCTTCGCAAATTATTGACAAAAGACCATTCGTGGCAAAATACTATGGCTTTATTGGTGTGCACTCGGCTTATATCTCTAAATCATAATAGACAATGGAGGCGTCGAACACAAGCAGTGAGAATACAAAAGTGTGGGAACTGTAAATTGCTTAATGCCTTTTAAGAAATATAATTTAGCTGTCCTCTGTTAGGGGAAAAATAATACAAAAATAAAAATCGGGGAAAAATGCAAAGGTATTTATTTTTGAACTCCTTGAGGAAGTTTATATCCTTGCGTATCTCCTTCCGGCCTCGACTTCGAACACAAAGAACTTCGCACCAAAGCGAGGCAGAGCGCGGAATCGGTCAAATATGAGATAAAGACATAAATAGGTTCAATCAATTAGTTGAAGATATAAAATGAGAGCGCAGCTGTTTTTATGATTCATTTATCTAGTGGCCTTCGCCGTTGAACGTCGAAGGAAGAATGTATTGGACTTTAGCGCTTATTTTATTATTTTCCGTGAACATTTCTCAAGGAAGTGGCAGTAGCAATGCGAAGGTATGTACGATGTCTTCCGAGGTGGTTTAAATTTCTTGCGGTATCGTGGGTTCTTTCGTTATCGATCGTCATTTCTGATATATTTGTTCAGTAAGTTTGCTTTTTCACTTTGCACAGAGGCCCGCGGAACATCCACTGCCGCGATCTCTTCCCGAGTCGAAGCTAAGCGACTTGGCACAGAGAACGGATTACGAAGCCTTCTACAACGACACGTTTCTGAAAGGGATCTACCGAGTACGTGTCCCTGGGACTACGGGGCATCACAAAGTCAAGATGGTAAGTAACATAACGGCAAATCTTTTAGTTTGCTTCCAGTAAACAAGCCAGACACTTGTTTTAATTGAGCTTTACTAAATTCAAAACAAAGCCTCAGTGTTGTCCGGCACGAAGACTCATGTTACACAATTTTGGTTTCTCGCGATCTCACCGTCAAATGTTAACACGAAATGCTGTTTTTAAGTCACCGATTTTTATGACATCGTTCTTGTTAACTAAATACAGTTGCTCTACTCGTTGGCAAGCTTTATACTATATGAAATCGATACCTGTTTCAGCTTGTACACAGTGTTATTGCAATCCATTCTCTAAATTCTAAAATGAATTTGATACAATATTCAAATACTGTACTGCCCCTTCGCAGGTAGCACAATATTTTTTTTTGAATTGGCGAACGATTTCCTTGTTTTCTTATTAAAATACTCAGCGGAAGCATACATAGTGACGTTTGGTTTGGACTCTCTCCATCTTGTTAATTCAGTCTGTCAATATATTTTCAGAGCTCATCGAGAGTATCAAGTTACACTTTGGTTAGTGTTTTTTTTTTTACGCGCGGTTTTATGTGACAAACACAGGAACAGCGGTTAAAGTAAAGCACTGAGTATTTTAATTTTTTTATTTTAACACATTTTTTGGAACGATTAAAAAAATTATCAAAAATACTGACAGGGCAGGTTATTGTTTTGGATAATTACTATTTTCAAAAGAATACAAAAACCCTTAATATGGTAATTCTTTTTTATAATCTTAATTGCTTTACTTATTATGAAGAACGGTGAATTTTCTTGGTGAATTTTCTTAAACCGGAGAAACCTCTAGCATAATTTCCATGAATTTGAGATGTAACAGTTTGATTTCAAGAATTTGATGACCCTAATTTTTACATGTAAATATTACTCAATTCAAACTCTGTTCTCAAAGGAATTGGAAAAATTGTTTTAGAATATATTAAATTTATTTAACATTTGACTTACGAATTCTGGTCCAATCCCCCTCCCCTTTAGCATTAAATTTGCCAGCTCCCAGTCTCCAGTTATACGTATGGGATGGGTTGTTCAGAGCCCCATTGAGCTGCAATAGCGAGAATTTTGATCTCATTTTTGTAACTTTGCAGCGAGGTTTTCTGTTTACACCGACTGTCCTTCAGTTTTTAGTCTGAAAAATCTCAAACATCAAAAAGTGTAGGCAGTGAAAAAATTTTTTACTGGCAAAATTAATACTTCAGAAAACTTTTAATCCCAAGTTAGCATTAACCAGATTTCAGACAACCTGGGCTTGGCTGACAAATTAAAATGTGTTCTCCAAGAATACTTATCGTAGTTCTTGAGTACAGACTGAATACAGTGGAGGTGTGTACATACATCCAAGATCAAGAATCTCCTTCACAGATTGACTAAGGGTGGGTTTTTTTGAAGAAAATCCAAGATTGGATTCCTAAATCCAAATGAATCCGAAATAGATTTTGTGTTTCTTAATGAAACAGATCAATGCAAGATCTCTTGGATTATGATGCGTCAAAGGAACTAAAGAATCCACTCTGGAAGTGTGAAAACATGATATCTTCACAAGTGAAAATTGCACGTGTGAAGATATCATGTTTTCACACAAAAGCTCACCTGGTGTTTCATTGGTGTTAAATATAATAAAGCAGAAATATACATGATTCTGGCCACAGGCTCAAAAGTTGCTGAAATACTGTACATAGATCTTCTAAATTATGTTGATACTGATGTTCAATAAACTACAGCCACACAGTGGAAATTAAGAAAATATAGATGGCCAAGTCCACCATGGTGGACCCTCCCCCCCCTCCCTTAATACATGGGAGCCGAAATTTATTTTTTGTGTGTGTAATTTAACATGTCAACAATGTAGAAGTGGGTATAATTTCATGTGCAGACTCTTTTCAAAAATCTCTTTTCTGACACTACTCATTGTAGAATTGCCCATATCAGTAAAATCAAACAGATCATAAATAATAATGTGAGTAGGCCATTTCCGAGTCATTTTGAGCATCTGTTTCAAATCCGCATGCAAAACTTATCTTACGAAAAGGAGTATCATTTGCATGAAAATGAACCGCTGGCCAGAGCACAATTTTTTTTTCATCTATTTGAATGGTTTCACACAAAGACTCATTTTATCATAGAGACTCTAGCTGACTCAGAAATGGCCTTTTATGAAAGTTGTGGTCAGTGAGACCTTTTATAAATAAAGGTTTCATAAATGCATACATGTAGGTAGCGTCAAAAACTGATTATGTGGGTAAAAATAAAAAAAAATTATTATTTCATTAAATTCTATTAATTATCTACAGTGATTACAGCTCTAATTGAAACAGAAATGGCCTTTTAAGAAAGTTGTGGTCAGTGAGACTTTTTAATAAAGGTTTCACAAATGCTTACATGTAGTTATCGTCAAAAGCTTTTAACTAATGTAGGTAAAAACAAAAAAAATCCATTGTTTCATTAAGGTAGCATCCCACCCCAAATGTGACCATTTTGGGGAAAAAAATTATTTTACGATAGCAAGATAGACCTTACTCTTATCTTTGTTTAAAAAAGAAATTTCGAAAAAATATTGTTTCTACAGGAAGTTATGGACAAAATAGTGTTTTCTTCACTAATTGCCGTTAATGGAATGTTGACAAGTCACTGTAACAATCTGTTAACACATCATTATTATCTCACATACCATCCTTCTTTTGACACGCAATTTTGTCACGGCCAGACCACGCAACAATATTTTCGCGCTGTTGCTATATCTTCAAGAAAAAAGTGAAAGCGATCGAGCTGCCCTTTTGTGCCAAGGAGAGCAGTAAAAAGAAAAAAAAAGAAATTGTTTTGACATCGACAAGGATTGGGCTGACAAACTTGCTGCTAGCGACAAAGGGTCTTATTATATGCAGTACGAGTTCGAGGTTGTTGTGCCGGGCAATTGTATACGTGGCGGTAGTTTTGTGGCTCTATTCATCAGTGCTGATCACATAGACCAGAAGGCAATTTGTATTATTTCCTATCCAGTTTATTACCATTCTTACCCAGCTGCTCGCATCTAGGGAAGCATTACTGCCTTGGGAGTTTTTGTTTCACTGGAGACAGTGGTAGTTGCGTGATTCCCTCCCTTGCGCGTTCGGCTTCACCTCTTATTCCTGGTGGTATTTGTCCCGGTCACATTTTTCCTCTCTTCATTTCTTAAGGCATTTCTAACGTTGTTTTGGCCTATTCATATTACAAATTACAAGTCAGAGGAATGAAAACTCCGGAAACTGGGATGAAACACTTCCAATTCTACAGTAACAACTTACATTCGGAGCGAGCGACCAGAACTGAATTGTAGAGTCAATTCCCGTGCGGAACAGTATTTGACATCTTGTCTCGTCAGCATTTGAGCGCTATTGTTATGGAGTAAGTTGAGCTGTTTGTTTGTAAACCGCAGGTAATTACTTTCACGCCTTGTTGTTTTAATCCCATTCAACCGAAGAACGTCTCTGAAACTGTTTTGCTCTTTTTCTCGAAACTATATTTTCAAGAATTGGGCGCACGTTTTAAGTTCGCGTGCAGCGAATTTTCAACCGTTTTAGCTCAAATTTGGGGAGAATGTTCCCATATAATGTAGCTCAAAAACCGTGTCGGCGTTTTTGATTTTTCCGGTTCTTTCTAGAGTTATAATCAAATGAAGGAACAGGAGCGATATTTTTTCGAACCCCGAAGTTTAACCGGGCGTAAGAAACAAACCAGGCAAGATATTAAAATTCGCCGACACGGTTTTGAGACAAAGGTGTTAAGAACTCGGCACAATGTCTGTCTCTTCCTTTTGATCACTTCCGACTGCACACGAACTGAATATTGCAAGCCATGTACTTTTGCAAACGATCACTATATTTTTAAGACATTATCTTTTTTCTTTCAATAAATACGGTATGGTAATCTTCATTTATTAAGCTTTCAGAAAATATATAGTTTGTCAGGGTTTTATTTAACATCTCGCCTTGAATGGTGCGAACGCGAAGCGGTCATTTGGGGTGGGATGCTACCTTAAGTTCTATTAATTACAGTGAAATAAGGAAAAAACACTAGAACATTTCAGTTACTGGAATTCACAACTTTTCCATTGGCCATTGCCACCACAGACGGTGAATTTACCCGGCTCTTATTACAACCTGTGCTCAGTGAGTTAAGGTGGACTTAAAATGTTTTTTAATAGCATTAAAATAGTTTTAGACTGTCAATTTAAAACCTGGAGGGTGTACATTGGGGGTGTGAAATAGCTCTCTTACTCTCTCATTCCTTTTATATTCCCACATTTAATTTATGAATATAAAAGTATAGGTCAGAATAAATTAAAAAATAAAAATATAGTTGCAACCATGTGCTTCTCTTCTGTAAATCTGAATCAGAACCAATGATTAAACTTAAGTCTAATATAACTTAATTAAACCACAGAAAGGCCAAAGTACTCCACAACAAATACTTGGAATATCTTCAACAAATTTTTGACGACATGGTGATTTATAGACAATTTGTCGTCACATGCTTTGTGCCAACACTGTGGGAAAGGAAGTGGAATCAGATGAAGGATTTTAACACCTGAAATCAAAGGTAAATTAATCAATAATGTGATAAAAACTCCAAGCTGTTTTAAAAGTATAAACAAATTAAGCTAATATAGCTATTAATAGTAGCTAATTAAAGTATTATTTGACCCATTTCCCATAGTAACTACACCAGACCTTCAGCTTATCCCTGTTTTTTGACATAACGCAATTACTGTTAGTTAGAAGAAATTCTACTCTGTAATGGACTTACATCAAATCTTGGCATAGGTGTACGGGCACCTTTGGGCTTGGGAGGGCAGTGACCTTCTTACCCAAAAAAATTACACAATGCCCGAAAGAATGAGTGTTGTTCAAATGCACTCTAATCATATTAAAAACAAAAACGTTCAGATTTCTCATGTCTAATGAAACTGCTATCATTCCAAAAATTGTTATTTTTTATAAAACCTTGCATATTCTGTGACCTTGAGCAACAGCATAGTAAAACTAGAAACCTATTAAAAAAACAGTTAATTCTTTCTCGTACAAAAAATCTAAAAAATTTCAAAACAGCTCTTTGTGTCTGTGTTGCCATTCAAAATGGTTCGTTCAGAGACACCACAAAAACAAAAGAATAGCAGGATCCTTATGCCATTTGACCTCATTTGACAAGGCAAAGTCAGGCACCCGCAAGCCTGGCCTTGACTACCTTTTGGAATGTTTTCTCCCAACCAGTTTTGCCTGAAGCATCAACATTTCACCCAAAAAATTTCAAGAATTTTTAAAATTTGGGATGCATCCCCCCCGACCCCCACCAGTATGCCTATGCATCCCTAAAAGATACACCACAAACTGTAACTAATTAGTCACCTCTATGTAGGAAAGGGATGTGATCATCTTCCACCATGTATCCTCGATCCATAAGACCAGGATGAAAATACATGTAAGGAATCTGTTGCCGTGTGCGTGCACTCAACAGCTGACCTTGGCTCATCAATCGTCCCTCTGATAAAAAAAAATGCACATAACATTACAGTCAACAGTCTCCCGTCTTACTTACCAGGTAATAAAAAGCTGTAGTTAACAACAGGATAGAAATATAATGAGACTTGTGCATGAGTCTGATTCCTGCTTATCAAATTGCAAGCTCTAATCAAGAGTGCACATACAAATTAACATTCAATTCTTGCCCACAAAATAAGTAAACATGGTTAACAACATGGCTACTCTAGCAGTAACATGTCATGAAAAATGTACAGTATAATACATGAGCTAGCAAGCATAATCTGAAATACAAAGCACATACCAATGAACTGCATTCTTTGAAATAAATCATCAGTCTCTCTGTAAGTGTTATAAAACACTGGATTATCTGCCCCAATGAGATCCAACAGCACAAAGGCATTCTGTTTTAAATAAAGAAATCATTTAGAACTAGCCCAGGAACTTCATTCAGATGTTGTTGATATATACTCAGTTCTGATTGGTCCAAGCAAAGAAATGGACTATTTGCATTGCACCAATAGGTACATGTAATTTTTTGAGATTTAAAACTAGACCAAGTCCCCAGACATCTGAGAAATGCCGTAAAAGTCCGCTTCATGACTTCTGCAAACACAAAGGCTTGGCGAAGATAACTAGAGTTCAATGATACAGCTGTTTCTATTAGCTCAATATGTTAGCTGTGCCTTAACAACCCAATCAAATTGCTCATTACATAGATGGGCCAACTGAATCAGCTGTGGTGCATCTAGTGACATTGTAGTATACTGAAACACAAACAAAGAAATGAATCTGCCTCTGAAATAGGCTATTAAACAAAAATCAGAAACAAACCAAACAGCCTGGTTGTCCAAACACTCTGGTTTACTTGCAGTTTGAAAGCTCACAATTTGCTGATTAGGTGACACTAATTAGTTGTTTCTTTTGCTTATTGTTTTCATACTACAGTAATACGTTTGTTGACCTGTAAGCCTTTCTACTCAAAAAGTATTCATAATTTCGTAAATTTCAAATAAAAGGGTCATAAAAGCCTTAAGTGATGACACATGTACAGTGTAACTGCAGCACATACGTTCGTTGATTACCATATAAACTTTGAATTGGTCTAATGTTCCGTAAAGAAGGGCATATTTTTCAGAAGTCGTTTTGATCTCCAAAAATTTAGTAGCCTGTCAATGTGGAACAAATATTTTTCATGGCCTGATCACTTTTTCCCAACCCAGTCATCCCCATAAATAATAAAACTTTTGTCTGTTTTTTTTCATGAATGGTGTGATTGTATGCTATTTGAGGTCAATTGTGCAGAATCGCACCATCGCATAATATCAGAAGGCCTGATATGATGAAACATCAAGTTTAATAGTTGACTGTTAAAAGTCACATTGAAGCCCACTAGTCCAGCCTATACTTTGCTACTTAGCCAAATAGAAGAAGACCAACATACTTACTATGGTGTCTAACATTGTAGTACTGGAGCCTTTTGGGTGAGATGTGTTGCTCCATTTTTCTGCAAGATGTCTAGCCCCATACAGAGAATCTGTTCGAGTCCATTTGACAAATGCTTCCTCACCATCAAAGAACACCATTTGCAGTGTCACATCTGATTGCTGTAGAAAACAAAATAGATCACATTGCGTGTATACACCGTACACATACCGACGTACAGCTGTATGGCCACAGTGACAAGATATCACAGGAAAAAATAGACTTATTTTGTTCCTTTATGGTTTATTATTATTTCTTTGGTGTTTTTTCATCTTTGCAAAGTATTATTTTCAGGCTTCCCTCAATTTAGCAGTAATTTTGTATGTGGCAAAAATAATTCAAAATAATGTGACTGAGCCCCTTTAAGGTGAATAAAAAACTGGAACCAGACCAGCCTTATGTAAAGTCATACATGTACAAGTCTAGATGCCATGTCCGGGTCCAAAAAAACTTACTTGCCTGGCAGGATCATTTACCGGTACTTGCTCTGAACAACCGGATGTCCAACACTGTTTTTTAAGTCCTTCCTATATACATGTATGGGAATGGATGGCCCTTTTGATAAATTAAGGAAAACACACACAGACCTCAACATTTACTAATTTTAATATAGTGAAGCCTTGGAGCCATGACTGGCTCATAGCTGCCAGAGCTTATCCTGGTTTCTGTAGCATTAAGTGGCTAGAAGTATCTCTACTTCCCCTGTGGACGGGATGCTAGTCCATGGCAGGTCACTCCCCCAGCAATTTGGTGGTAAATTTGTTTAAATTTTAACATGTTTCACTCCAAAAAATTTAACACCAGGCTTTAGAAGGAAAATGACTTTGGAACAGATATCGCAGATTCACACATGACTACAGCTGGACTGTGTCATCAAGTTGGCATTTGTCACCTGTGCTGTGGCCCTAACACGCAATCCAAGCCTACATTACATTCATTTTTGCATTTACTTACATCATCATCAGCCTCGGCCATATTTGCTTGCTCTTGTACTCGTGCTCTGAATAGAGGGGTGACTACTCTGGCAATCTCAATAAGCATGGCGCAAGGTATTGCTGAATCAGTAGCAGCAAGAAAATACTGTCCACTCCCATCATCAGGAAAATATTTAGAATCATAATGTGCTGCAAAGATGAGCCTTCTCTGAGCATTGGGGTTGAGAGTGGCAATTATGTTAGTAAATCGCTTCATTCCTAATGGGGTGACGTCATCAAATTCATCCAAGGTAACAGTCCAGTTCAAGTCCTCAAACTGTTTCTTTATAAACTAAATAAATTAAATAATGTTAATATAAAAGGAATGAGAGAGTAAGAGAGCTATTACACCCCAATGTACACCCTCAGGTTTAATTGACAGTCTAAAACTATTTTAATGCTATTAAAAACATTTTAAGTCCACCTTAACTCACTGAGCACAGGTTGTAATAAGAGCCGGGTAAATTCACCGTCTGTGGTGGCAATGGCCAATGGAAAAGTTCTGCATTCCAGTAACTGAAATGTTCTAGTGTTTTTTTCCTTATTTCACTGTAATTAATAGAATTTAAGGTAGCATCCCACCCCAAATGACCGCTTCGCGTTCTTACCATTTCAAGGCGAGACGTTAAATAAAAACCCTGACAAACTATATATTTTCTGAAAGCTTAATAAATGAAGATTACCATACCGTATTTATTGAAAGAAAAAAGATAATGTCTTAAAAATATAGTGATCGTTTTGCAAAAGTACATGGCTTGCAATATTCAGTTCGTGTGCAGTCGGAAGTGATCAAAAGGAAGAGACAGACATTGTGCCGAGTTCTTAACACCTTTGTCTCAAAAACCGTGTCGGCGAATTTTAATATCTTGCCTGGTTTGTTTCTTACGCCCGGTTAAACTTCGGGGTTCGAAAAAATATCGCTCCTGTTCCTTCATTTGATTATAACTCTAGAAAGAACGGAAAAATCAAAAACGCCGACACGGTTTTTGAGCTACATTATATGGGAACATTCTCCCCAAATTTGAGCTAAAACGGTTGAAAATTCGCTGCACGCGAACTTAAAACGTGCGCCCAATTCTTGAAAATATAGTTTCGAGAAAAAGAGCAAAACAGTTTCAGAGACGTTCTTCGGTTGAATGGGATTAAAACAACAAGGCGTGAAAGTAATTACTGCGGTTTACAAACAAACAGCTCAACTTACTCCATAAACAATAGCGCTCAAATGCTGACGAGACAAGATGTCAAATACTGTTCCGCCGGGAATTGACTCTACAATTCAGTTCTGGTCGCTCGCTCCGAATGTAAGTTGTTACTGTAGAATTGGAAGTGTTTCATCCAGTTTCCGGAGTTTTCATTCCTCTGACTTGTAATTTGTAATATGAATAGGCCAAACAACGTTAGAAATGCCTTAAGAAATGAAGAGAGGAAAAATGTGACGGGACAAATACCACCAGGAATAAGAGGTGAAGCCGAACGCGCAAGGGAGGGAATCACGCAACTACCACTGTCTCCAGTGAAACAAAAAACTCCCAAGGCAGTAATGCTTCCCTAGATGCGAGCAGCTGGGTAAGAATGGTAATAAACTGGATAGGAAATAATACAAATTGCCTTCTGGTCTATGTGATCAGCACTGATGAATAGAGCCACAAAACTACCGCCACGTATACAATTGCCCGGCACAACAACCTCGAACTCGTACTGCATATAATAAGACCCTTTGTCGCTAGCAGCAAGTTTGTCAGCCCAATCCTTGTCGATGTCAAAACAATTTCTTTTTTTTCTTTTTACTGCTCTCCTTGGCACAAAAGGGCAGCTCGATCGCTTTCACTTTTTTCTTGAAGATATAGCAACAGCGCGAAAATATTGTTGCGTGGTCTGGCCGTGACAAAATTGCGTGTCAAAGAAGGATGGTATGTGAGATAATAATGATGTGTTAACAGATTGTTACAGTGACTTGTCAACATTCCATTAACGGCAATTAGTGAAGAAAACACTATTTTGTCCATAACTTCCTGTAGAAACAATATTTTTCGAAATTTCTTTTTTAAAACAAAGATAAGAGTAAGGTCTATCTTGCTATCGTAAAATAATTTTTTCCCCAAAATGGTCACATTTGGGGTGGGATGCTACCTTAATGAAACAATGGATTTTTTTGTTTTTACCTACATTAGTTAAAAGCTTTTGACGATAACTACATGTAAGCATTTGTGAAACCTTTATTAAAAAGTCTCACTGACCACAACTTTCTTAAAAGGCCATTTCTGTTTCAATTAGAGCTGTAATCACTGTAGATAATTAATAGAATTTAATGAAATAATAATTTTTTTTTATTTTTACCCACATAATCAGTTTTTGACGCTACCTACATGTATGCATTTATGAAACCTTTATTTATAAAAGGTCTCACTGACCACAACTTTCATAAAAGGCCATTTCTGAGTCAGCTAGAGTCTCTATGATAAAATGAGTCTTTGTGTGAAACCATTCAAATAGATGAAAAAAAAATTGTGCTCTGGCCAGCGGTTCATTTTCATGCAAATGATACTCCTTTTCGTAAGATAAGTTTGCATGCGGATTTGAAACAGATGCTCAAAATGACTCGGAAATGGCCTACTCACATTATTATTTATGATCTGTTGATTTTACTGATATGGGCAATTCTACAATGAGTAGTGTCAGAAAAGAGATTTTTGAAAAAGAGTCTGCACATGAAATTATACCCACTTCTACATTGTTGACATGTTAAATTACACACACAAAAATAAAATTTCGGCTCCCATGTATTAAGGGAGGGGGGGGAGGGTCCACCATGGTGGACTTGGCCATCTATATTTTCTTAATTTCCACTGTGTGGCTGTAGTTTATTGAACATCAGTATCAACATAATTTAGAAGATCTATGTACAGTATTTCAGCAACTTTTGAGCCTGTGGCCAGAATCATGTATATTTCTGCTTTATTATATTTAACACCAATGAAACACCAGGTGAGCTTTTGTGTGAAAACATGATATCTTCACACGTGCAATTTTCACTTGTGAAGATATCATGTTTTCACACTTCCAGAGTGGATTCTTTAGTTCCTTTGACGCATCATAATCCAAGAGATCTTGCATTGATCTGTTTCATTAAGAAACACAAAATCTATTTTCGGATTCATTTGGATTTAGGAATCCAATCTTGGATTTTCTTCAAAAAAAACCCACCCTTAGTCAATCTGTGAAGGAGATTCTTGATCTTGGATGTATGTACACACCTCCACTGTATTCAGTCTGTACTCAAGAACTACGATAAGTATTCTTGGAGAACACATTTTAATTTGTCAGCCAAGCCCAGGTTGTCTGAAATCTGGTTAATGCTAACTTGGGATTAAAAGTTTTCTGAAGTATTAATTTTGCCAGTAAAAAATTTTTTCACTGCCTACACTTTTTGATGTTTGAGATTTTTCAGACTAAAAACTGAAGGACAGTCGGTGTAAACAGAAAACCTCGCTGCAAAGTTACAAAAATGAGATCAAAATTCTCGCTATTGCAGCTCAATGGGGCTCTGAACAACCCATCCCATACGTATAACTGGAGACTGGGAGCTGGCAAATTTAATGCTAAAGGGGAGGGGGATTGGACCAGAATTCGTAAGTCAAATGTTAAATAAATTTAATATATTCTAAAACAATTTTTCCAATTCCTTTGAGAACAGAGTTTGAATGAGTAATATTTACATGTAAAAATTAGGGTCATCAAATTCTTGAAATCAAACTGTTACATCTCAAATTCATGGAAATTATGCTAGAGGTTTCTCCGGTTTAAGAAAATTCACCAAGAAAATTCACCGTTCTTCATAATAAGTAAAGCAATTAAGATTATAAAAAAGAATTACCATATAAGGGTTTTTGTATTCTTTTGAAAATAGTAATTATCCAAAACAATAACCTGCCCTGTCAGTATTTTGATAATTTTTTAATCGTTCCAAAAAATGTGTTAAAATAAAAAAATTAAAATACTCAGTGCTTTACTTTAACCGCTGTTCCTGTGTTTTGTCACATAAAACCGCGCGTAAAAAAAAAAACACTAACCAAAGTGTAACTTGATACTCTCGATGAGCTCTGAAAATATATTGACAGACTGAATTAACAAGATGGAGAGAGTCCAAACCAAACGTCACTATGTATGCTTCCGCTGAGTATTTTAATAAGAAAACAAGGAAATCGTTCGCCAATTCAAAAAAAAATATTGTGCTACCTGCGAAGGGGCAGTACAGTATTTGAATATTGTATCAAATTCATTTTAGAATTTAGAGAATGGATTGCAATAAACACTGTGTACAAGCTGAAACAGGTATCGATTTCATATAGTATAAAGCTTGCCAACGAGTAGAGCAACTGTATTTAGTTAACAAGAACGATGTCATAAAAATCGGTGACTTAAAAACAGCATTTCGTGTTAACATTTGACGGTGAGATCGCGAGAAACCAAAATTGTGTAACATGAGTCTTCGTGCCGGACAACACTGAGGCTTTGTTTTGAATTTAGTAAAGCTCAATTAAAACAAGTGTCTGGCTTGTTTACTGGAAGCAAACTAAAAGATTTGCCGTTATGTTACTTACCATCTTGACTTTGTGATGCCCCGTAGTCCCAGGGACACGTACTCGGTAGATCCCTTTCAGAAACGTGTCGTTGTAGAAGGCTTCGTAATCCGTTCTCTGTGCCAAGTCGCTTAGCTTCGACTCGGGAAGAGATCGCGGCAGTGGATGTTCCGCGGGCCTCTGTGCAAAGTGAAAAAGCAAACTTACTGAACAAATATATCAGAAATGACGATCGATAACGAAAGAACCCACGATACCGCAAGAAATTTAAACCACCTCGGAAGACATCGTACATACCTTCGCATTGCTACTGCCACTTCCTTGAGAAATGTTCACGGAAAATAATAAAATAAGCGCTAAAGTCCAATACATTCTTCCTTCGACGTTCAACGGCGAAGGCCACTAGATAAATGAATCATAAAAAACAGCTGCGCTCTCATTTTATATCTTCAACTAATTGATTGAACCTATTTATGTCTTTATCTCATATTTGACCGATTCCGCGCTCTGCCTCGCTTTGGTGCGAAGTTCTTTGTGTTCGAAGTCGAGGCCGGAAGGAGATACGCAAGGATATAAACTTCCTCAAGGAGTTCAAAAATAAATACCTTTGCATTTTTCCCCGATTTTTATTTTTGTATTATTTTTCCCCTAACAGAGGACAGCTAAATTATATTTCTTAAAAGGCATTAAGCAATTTACAGTTCCCACACTTTTGTATTCTCACTGCTTGTGTTCGACGCCTCCATTGTCTATTATGATTTAGAGATATAAGCCGAGTGCACACCAATAAAGCCATAGTATTTTGCCACGAATGGTCTTTTGTCAATAATTTGCGAAGCTATAATCCACTTGAAAGATGAAAGGCAATTCAAAAGCCTGTTATCTCTTGGCTGTTGCCCTCCAAATCGTTAAATTTCGCTCAATTGTCGGGTGTCAAATTAAGGCAAAACATGGCGATCTTTGGTTGTGGTAAACACTGTGGGCAGTGAGATGAAAACGATCCATGCATATCTCCTTCCGGTATAGTTGAACCGCATGTGGTTTAATCTCACCTAATATTCAACTCTTCCTTTGCCTCACTACACAATTGATGTGTGTACGTGGAAAAAAAATTAAATAAAATCGCTATGTCCACCGACAGAACATTTAAATAATTTGTTAGTGTGCCGTAAGATGTTTCATAAATTACCAGTAGCCCTTGGTTTGTGCAGCTGACTTGGAAGCGACGTTGTTAAGGCTTTCAATCATTCAACCATGTCAGTTATTTATTTACATACAAACTATGAGTCGAAGAAAAGCTATTCGCCAATCATAACGAACACAACCTTATAACAGAGGATGGCCAAAAAAAGGCCGCCAGGATAGACAAAAAAGAAAAGGACTATGAAATTTTATAAATTCTGTGTAGATAATAATTTCTATGTAGATAATAATTTCTATGTGGACAATAATCCGGTTAGCACTTTGTAAGTTATCAGTGAATTCACTTTGTTTGAATTCTCACAAGAAAATTTGTTTCATTTTCGTCAGCAGCGTTTTGGTATTAGAGTCTCCCATTAGCATACAATATATCAAGTTTTAAACACTGAAATATTTTATAGACATCGGCGTTTTGGTCGAAGAACCGCGATGAACTGTCCGTTTTCCTTATGGAAAGATAGGAAAACCATAGGGAAATTATTTTCCTAAACTGAGCTCTAAATTATGATAATCAGTTTAATTTCGTTTTCTTCGATATACCAGCTTTTCAATTTAGACATATATTATTAGATGAAAACCTACCGATCTAAACCTTTCTCAGTACTCGGTATGTAATTCAATTTGTTGACAATGCCATCCTAAAATCCATGAAAATCAGGGGAAATTGCTCTGCGTTTAAAATCAACAACAATTTTCTTATTAGCTGTTGTACATGAAAAGCTTCAGGGCAACTGTGATAAATTAAATGCCAGGAATTGAAATTATCGCAAAACATTAGAAACAAGCGGGCAGTTATTATGCTTTTTGACGGAAATACAGCTTCTTCCGTGACCTGTTTGTCAGGCGACTGTTTTCTTTTGGTTTAAGACCTTAGGCTGTAACCACTTACCCCACTAATTCACTGGACGAAAAAATTTTCAATTATTTTGAACAGTGTTGTGTTTGCATTGCAAAACTGATATGGAAAACAGCAAGACTTCAGTTATAAACCAAAAAATAGGTTTCCATAACGCCACACTTTTATTAGAATTCGGCCCGACCAAAACTGCTCAAAAATTGGTTCTTTTTTTTGCATGCATTTTGTCGGTATCTTCCAAAGATTAAATGGTTTTCCTGCCTTCAATATGCGAAGCCTGTGTCAATCAAATAATGCGATTTTCCGCTTGTCACCCCGCTGTTTTGCACAATTTTCTTATTCCCAGCCCGTTCATGATTATATTCAAACATTGTCTTATTCTATGAAAGCGTTCATTCTTAAAATCCGAGTGTTAATTAAAGCGGACCATTTTGCCTTTGAACGAGATACTCTTAACAATACTCTGTTAAGCCAATACACTCACTTGACGAAAAAGACCTCGAGGATTAAAGCGTCGATTTAATTCCCAAATTTAGTTTTCAAATTTTCGAATCAGCTGGAAAAACCCGGCGTCAACAGCTGAAAATATTTTATCTTGTTTTTCTCTATTCGGAATTTTTTTGGGCTGAGAGCATTTAGAGAATCTATCGAAATCTCTCTAGAAGCGTTTGGACAGCGGCCAAAAGCAAACAGGAACAACCAAATAGGTAAATACTAAAAAAACGGCTGAAAAGTGACGGGAAGTAATTTCTAACGTTTGGCTCATTCAATCAAGCGGAGGAGATAGTTGCCTCTGGAAACCCACGCAAAATATAGCAACTCAGTCAATGAAACAACATGACAAAAAGGACGTTCTGTTTCATGGATCATGACGAAAATTTTAATTTGACAAAAGTAGCTATTTTTATATCAATGAAATTCATTTAATTTTGAGTATCAGTACAAGCGTACTGACTTACTGGTATTCTAAAGGGTTATCTTTAATTAAAAAAAAATGATTTAAAATAAGCTGATTGCCACAAGAGACGAGAGAGTTCTCGCATGGCTTACGCCTCGTAATTGCTGGAGTCAAAATTAAACAAAACAAGGGTCTGTTTGTTGACCAAACACCTCACGCAGGAGGGAACGTCACACACAAAAATAAATTTTTCAATTGGTTTGATAACGGTACGCCCGTGCCAGATATCCGGTAAAATAAGAGAAATAACTAGACACAGCCTTAAGGAGTATAATATAATAAAAACGAATCAAAACAGAATTAGTAGATTGAACCACACAAAAAAGCGCGAATCCGGCCATGTTTGCCATGTTCCTGTTTGAGTTCAAGCATGCGCCAAGTCGTTTAATTAGTCAGTCTCCAGTTAATTTTATCGTTTCCAAAGCAGCGACAAGATCAGAGATCAGAGCGACTCTCCTCTATTTCTTCTAGTTCGCCACTAACA
>JAHPZR010040219.1:25000-35000 GCA_019787425.1 Platygyra sinensis | reverse complement strand
ACATAGAGTCATAATACCACAAGAACTGCACTGCATCTTGTCTGCTTAACAAAGTTAAGCCCTGTTTAGTGGTGTTCCTGCTTGGATGAGTGACTAAGTATGAGTAACCCATGTTGTAATAACTTCTTTATTTTCTTTTTTCTCTTCAAGTCTTCCCTTTCCCCAGGGACAGCGCAGACAAAGGGGCTGGGGTTTTTTTATTCCCCCCGCCCTTTTGCAAAAAATATTAATAAAGATAAATTAAACAAAAAATAATTTAACAAAAAACTAAAAATAGCAAAATACTGGCAAAGACAAATGCACAAATAAATAGACAGAATCAAGTCTTAATTGTTACAATAATGAAATAATTTTTCGCTTTTAATTTTGTGCTAGCAGAGGCCTGTAAATGTCTTTCAAATGGCTTCTTTTTCAAGCAACCCCTCAGGAAAAGGTGTACTTTCGTAATTGGTCGATCCAAACCTATAACTGGGCTTAGCTTAGAAGGGGCTAGGTGGAAAACGCAGGGCAGGCGTCCCATGGTATGGGGTCCGGCCAGGGTGTGGAAAACACAGGGTCTGGTGGAAAACACGGGGTCTAAGTGAAAAATACGGGGCACCATTATTTAGACCAACAAAAATATTAATTTTCCTCATTAAAATGAGCAGCCAAAATTTTGTTATTTCAAATTGCAACGAAAATCAATTGGCATGAAACAAGTTTTTAGATCATGAAAGCAAACTAAACATTTCCTGAGAAAGAAAACCATTCAAATGCCAACGTGCTGTGCAGTGGTTTCTTTTGCATGGGGCATCTGTTATTTTTCACAGCAACTTGCATAGATTGTTTTCCTTTGAAAAACAAATAATGAAATAATAATGTTTGTTTTGGGTATCTTTAACCATGACAAAGCCTTTCTATACAAATAATCACTTTCGACTGTAGAGCTGAATGTTCAACATTTTGCATGGGGCATATATTTTTTTATTTTTTGGAGTGACTTGCGTAGATCTTTTTAACCTTGAAAAAATTGTGTAATACTGAAGATGTTTTGCTCAGTATCTGTAACCGTGAAAAGTGACAGTGGCCATGTTTGCTCAATTAAAAGTCGGTTACCTGACACATGTAATGACCAAAAAAAATTACCATAGAATATAAGAACTATACAAATATGCTTGGCCCAGCCTAGCCAAATTTGTAACAAAAGTTAAGGGCGATTTAAAGGGTTATTAAGTGAGAAAATACAGCAACCATCTTGAAATGCCAGTTTCAAAATATTTTCTGGTGTTCTTTTAAATGAAACAGATGTCGACACAGTACTGTAGTTGCTTGCGTCAATATCCACCAGAGTAAGCTCCACTCCATGCATGTTCCGAATGCGGATTTCATTTTTGGTCTCCTTAAACACGAGTTTATTAGTGAAATCAAAATGTTATTCCCTTGACGTTAATACTTTTAAAGTGAATTGTTTATTCAACACATTGCACTGTATTTCCTCTGCTAAATTTAGTTACTTTGGGGCACCTACTCGATTAGCTTCATAAGCTATCTAGGTGTCCCAAACTCCTCACAATCATGATAATTTTGGTATTATCAACTGGATTGATAATGTGAATTAGCCACCGTAAAGAGATTTGGAAGCTGACGTTTCAAGTGTTAGCCCTTCATTGGATTTGCTCCGATGAAGAGCTAATGCCAAACTATCTTGTAATACTCCCACCGATGTAGCACCACAGTTTCCTTTAACAGAAACTTACCCCATTTCCTCACAATCAACCTTGTATCAAAACTGTTTGTGTTCCCTTTATCTCTTCTTCTTTCTCTCTTTAACACTTTATCTCTTGATCGCAATTGTAAATATTTAATTGGTACTATTAATCATCTTCTATATGTAACTTGGATATTTATACTTATTTTATTTTTTCTAACACCTCTGAAAATTAGTTTGGGAGAGTTAAGATTAGAATTGAACTGACTAGACTATCCACTGGGACTAGCGATTCATAAATGATCAGACTAGCTCCAGATTTATAATTACTTCTGTTGTATTAGACATTATTAGGGACCGGTCATTATTTATGGCCTGGTGGGGCGGAGAAAGTTTTTTTGGGGACCATTGGAACTTAAAGGGGGGATGAAACATTATCGTCATGTTACCATTAAAAGCACTAAATAATTATACACATCAAAAGGTGAATTTGTATGCAAAAAGATTGAGGGTGGGCGATCAGCAAATTTATTCGTAGCTATGAGGGGGATAGTTCAATAAAACAACATTTAAAGGGAGATAAGCTAAATGTTAATTACTTCCTTTAGCTGGCGATAGATAATGACCGGTCCTTTAGTCATGCTGAATGTTCAGCTCTACAGTGATTACTTGTAGAAAAAGGCTTTTTCATGGTTAAAGATACCCAAAACAAACTTTACTATTTCATTATTTCTTTTTCAAAGGAAAACAATCTATGCAAGTTAATGCGAAAAATAAAACAGACGTCCCATGCAAAAGAAAACCACTCCACAGCACATTGGCATTTGTTAATTCAACATTTATCGCCCTCAAGGTTTCTCTATAGGTAAATGACCTCATTAAATTCCTAGTGATTTTTCATGCGTATCTTATGCCACAATTAGCGATGCTAATTCTTCCCTAAAGCATGCAGGGAGAGGCTGCTTTATGGCTAAAACTGATATAAAGTCAGTTTTTCGAATTATCCTGGTACGCCTAGACGATCACCCCTTGCTAGGTATAAAATGGGAAAACCTTTGTTATGATTGTTGCCTACCAATGGGCTCTTCTTCATCTTGTGCCATTTTTAAAGCTTTCAGCACTGCCCTAGAGTGGATAGCTATCCGTCGTCTTGGAGCCTCTAGCGTACTACACATACTAGACGAATTTTTAGTTATTGTGGACACTAAGCAAAAGTGTCAGTCAGATCATAACAACTTTTTAAGTATGTACCAATTTATTGGGGTGCTATCACCAAAAAAAGAATGTCGGCCCTGACACCTCGCTACAATTCGCAGGCATTATGCTTGACTCTGTTCTGCAAGAAGCTAGGCTCCCAGAAGATAAGCCTCATAAATGTCACACACCTTGAACTTCTTTTTACTCTCATCGAAAGCTGACTCTTAAAGAGCTCCAATTGCTTGTTGGCCTTTTGAATTTTACTTGCTCAGTTATTCTGCCGGGCAGAGCTTTTCTTCGTTGTCTTAATGATCTTACAATAGGTTCATGATGTACACATCACTACCACATATGCTTAAGCAAAGATGCTAAAGCTGATTCCAAGGCTTGGATGTGATTTCTAGGAGTTTTCAATGGATGTGCTTTCTTAATAGATGACTTGTGGATCTTGTCCTCCACTCTCGAGTTGTTCATTGATGCAGCTGAATCGAAAGGCTATGGTGTAGTGTTGATCTGTCATCTTGCTTTCAGGTCAGTCAATTTAAACAAAATAATCTTTCCAGAGGCGGACGAAATGCTGACCCAAGTACCACACCACCTTCTGCCGAAGAGTTGGTTGCTTCCCTGAATGATCTCCTTTCTTAAGCGCTATCCATGAGGTCACGAAAGTTGTTTTCTCGAGTTTGGACTGTTTTCCGAGAATTTTACAAAAGCTTTGTTTCTCCCCACTCTTCTAGTCTGCCTCTCACAACGACCACAATTGTGCTCTTTGTATCTTATCTACACACCTGGAAATTGGCTCCTTCCCCTATATCATCTTACCTCTCGGCAGTTAGTTATGTATACAAAATGAAGGACCTACGTGACCCCACTAAATCATTTTTGACCCACAAACTATTGACAGTTGTAGGCAGAGAAAGGTCACCCAACTGTAGACTTCCCATAACCAAACCTCTTCAAACTTCTTTTCCAATTTGTGCACTCACTCCAGCTTACCCTCTCTTTGGCAGAACAGCATACTTAATTTACCGCTGTGTTTTTAATCGCCTTTTACAGATTTTTTTGCATAGGAGAACTGGTGAGCAAGAGCCCTGCTTTCTGCAACTCAGTCATCCAATTCAACAATCTCTCCTTTCTATCCACGGACAGTTGCATTCAGTGTCATAAGATAACAATCCGTCACTTTAAACATAACACCAACAAACAGCTTATGGATGTTATCACTTGTGATCCTACATGTACATTGCCTATTTGCCCAGTGCAAGCAATGCTTGATTACTGCAAAGTAAGGCTAATTGTGCCAGGACCGCTTTTCTGCTTACATACTGTCAACCAGTTTAATGAACAACTTCTGCTTTTGTTTTCTCGATTCAAGCCGATACAAAAGCCACAGCTTTCCCATCGGGGCTGCTTATCATACTGCTGATCTAGGTTACTGTGATTCTCAGATCAGGACTCTTGGTCGCTGGAAGTCCGATGCGTTAAAGCTTTATATCCGAAATGAAATACTTACTGCTAATTAATTTTTATTTTTTCTTTTCCTGCGGTAATTATTAACCTCCATGTTTATCATTCCTGTCTTTCGTTGGGTGTCATGTAGTGGCATGAACATACCAGTCAGTCATAAGCTGTGGCACTGCCTATGCTTACCCATCACCTTTATTATTGATTAATACAATTTTAACATGCCAGTCAGTCATGGGCTGTGGCTCTGTTATTTCTTATTGTCACCCTTAATATTATTACTATTAATTATGCTAGTCATTTTCTTTTGTATTAACTTACAGGTCTGAACACACCAGTAAGTCACGGGCTTTGGTTATGTTTAGAAGTAACTTAAGGAACTTAGCTCATTTGTCCAGTCATTGGAGGTCAGTCATGGGCCGCACCGATACTTGACATTTCTTTGTTGGTTTAGTAATATGAAGGGTTTGGTGGAAAAAGGGCATTAAGTATTTCACTTAAAACTGAACTTTGTCTTTCGCCTTATCCACTTGCATTAACGAAGCAATAGTAAGAGATTAAGGTATTATAGTGACTTCATTGCTTAGCGAAACAAAAGGTTTCCTTTGTTTTTCATTCAACAAAAGGTCTCCAGAGGACTCCCTTGGAAAAATGTGTTTTTTTGCATACGTAATATCTCAAATAGGAAGCAAACTTCAGGGAAAAAAAGAATGCAGAACAAAATGCAAAACACAAACAAAACTGCATGCAAAATTAAGGCCCCTATACACCCAATGCAAAATGTCTGCCTTAATATTATTCTTTTGTTCGTATTTAAATAAGCCTCATTAACCTCGTTTTTGAGACAACAATTGTAAAGAATTTGTTATCCCGAACGAGGTCTGTAAGGCTTTTTTGAATACAAACAAAAGAATAATTTAAAGGTAGCCATTTTTGCATAGGGTCTACAGCTGTATAATGTGACCTTCTCCAGATTACAGAGCTGTCTTCCTTCCTTCACTTCAGCCTCACTCACTGCAGCAGCAATTAACTCTTCTATTTATAAAAATGTTTGTGTGAAAGCCTATTCAATACAGATCATTTCTGCAGTAAGATATTCAGTACTTGCATCAGAAATTCAAAGAAAATCTAACTTGACACAGTGGCAAGTGATGGTAAAACGGCCTTGAACAGCAGGATGTTCAAAACCCAGGGAGTGAAGGGGCAATAGTGAACAATGGCTCCCATATTCGGCTGTCTGTAACCTGTCGGCCAACTGTATATTTTGGGAACCATTCTTCACTATTACCAAGTGAAGGAATGATGTGACATCATCAGTCCAGTTTGCCTCTCTGATGATTGCTGTATTTGAGAGATTTTTTGTGGAATACACGTCACAAATTTCCTTGCTCTCTGCTATTCAAATTAGGGTAATGTAGAAAGTCTGATTTCAAGTGATTCCTAGAGATTGCCAGAGACTGTTTTTGTTGAACAACTTCAAAACTTTGCACAAAATTTCACACTGAAAAGACACGTTGGGAGAACTAAATGCAACTAACTTAAAGCAGTTCAAAATAACTATGTTCTTTAATATACTTTTCAATCCTGCCAAGCAATTTGTACAAGTTTTGCTTCATAAAAAAACTAATGTGGCACATTTTTCATTATTCTCAAACAACATCAAGCTCAATAAAGGTGAAACACGTGCCACAGAACTCAAAATTAGAAAAGAAATTCCAGGTTGTTCCTGACTTCAAACATGCTCCAGGGTCGCTGGGTTGTATTCTTGGGCAAAAACTGTATACTCTCCAATAAAATAAATACATTATTAGGGGTTAATTGACTAGCATACCAGTCAAGACAATGTTATGCAATACTCCAAACCTGTGGTACAACTTGTAAAGTTGCTCTGTTAAAGTAAGCCCTTGGCGATTAAGACAGGATGCCATCTCTGCCATGACCACTGCAGCACTGATCCCATCTTTATCAAACACATTAGTTCCAAACATAAATCCTAATAATAAAATGCATTTTGGTCAAGCTAATAATAATTTACTAGAGTTAAGAGAGTACTGGCTAAATAACCGGAAGGGGCTAGAAAAAAATTACATATCTTTATTTCTTACCTATAGCTTCTTCGAATGAAAAGAGGACTGTTTTTCCTTGAGCTATAAGATCACAAGCAAGATTACCCATCCATTTAAAGCCTGTCAGGGTTTCCTACAATAAAGATTATTATTATTAGATTTGACATTTGTATATAAAACTCTATTCTGAAATGAGAATGCTGAGATGATCGTTACACTATGTTTTAGAGTGTCTTACAGCAATTTTTTTTAAAGAAAGAAAGGTTACTGTTTGTATAAAAGTGAAAAGTTACACTGCCTATGAAATCCTTCCTGTACTCTCTTTTCAAAAGTTAAATTGATGGAGAAAGGTTCTGTTCTGGTGCATCAGTTCACAAGGGAATAACCATAATGATTGTTATTTCTTTGTTTAGGAGTAATTGGTTAGATGTTGTGTATTGTTTGGTCCTTTGTATCGGGCCTTGTGAACCGGTACATGAGGACAGAACCTGGATAAACGAGTTATTAGTAATGCAAGCCAGCTTTATTTGAATGTCTTTGGTGCCATCATTTTTGTATACTTGATAACTACTGGCTGAGAAAGGATGGTATTAGAATACTTACTAAACTGAAGATGAACTATAAGAAACATGTGAAAAACTGGTGATTAGAACTCACCAGCAAGCGCAAATTACTTTAATGCAGCAAAACCACTGTCTTTCCACCAAACATGTAGTCATTACACTTACCCATAGGCTATACTAGAAGGGCATTAATGGAAACAGTCTCGCTATACACAGATAGAAAAAGAGATGCTTGCTATTGTTTTCGCCATGGAGAAGTTAAATGACTACACGCTTGATAAAAAGACAGTGGTTTTCAGTGATCACAAGCCACTGGAATCAATTCTTATGAAGCCTCTGCATTGTGCCCCCAAGTGTTTGCAATGCATGATCATTGAGTTAATTTACACATTTCAGAGTTTAGAGTTTCAGAAAGTGAATTAAAATCTTTGTGAGAAAAAATATTATTTGTGTTGTCAGCAAAAAGAATAAAGTCAACCACCTTTGACACATTGCAGAGATCATTTATATAGAGCAGAAAGAGGATGGGGCCTAATATAGAGCCCTGGGGCACCCCATACTTACATGTAATTTGGCAAGACTCCGAACAGATACCATTAAAATCCACATATTCTTGTCTACCACTTAGATAGCTTTCAAACCATCTAAGTGTGGTGCCTCGAACACCACAATGCTCTAGTTTTGATATTAGAATATGATGATCAACGGTGCTAAAGGCTTTAGACAAGTCTATAAAAATACCAACTGTATATTCCTTATTTTCAATAGCAGAAGAGATTTTGTCATACAAACAAGCTAGAGAATAAGCGGTGGAGTGATGTTTGCGAAAACCATACTGATTATCAGAGAGAATCTTGAAAGCATTTAGAAATTTTAGGAAGGTCTGTAATTTGTAAACATATCCTGTTCACCAAACTTAAATAAAGGAATAACTCGAGCAATTTTCAATTGATTTGGTACAATACCAGAGGTGATGGATAAGTTAATAATGCTAGTAATAGGGAAAATTATTTTATCAATAAAATCTTCAATTAAGCTTATAGGAATGCTGTCATGACCTGCAGCAGTGGCTGAACGACAAGTACCAAATATTTCAATAATTTCTTCCTCACTTGCAACTTCTAGAAATATTGAATTCACTAGCTTTGGGGGTAAAAAAGAACTATGTGATTTTTCAGACGCAGAAATTTTGCTAGCTAAATTAGGGTCAATGTTAGTAAAATATTTACAAAAGAGATTAGCTATTTCCTTTGGATCGGAAATTTCATGAGAATCTGCCCTAAATAAGGATGGTAAACCACGCTCACCTTTATTTCTATTCAGGATTTCATTAATAACTTTCTATGTGGCCTCAACATTTGATTTTAGCTTCTCAATTTGTTTTTCATAATATAAATGCTTAGCAACTCAAAGAGAATGGATAAGTTTGTTTTTATAAGATTTGTATGCAATTTCATTGGAAGAGTTCAGACCTGTTCACAGACCTGTCTTTCTCGTGTTCTCTCAGCCAGCGACTGTGGCTTACAACCTGACTGTCTACAAACTTCTTTACCAGCAAACTATGCAATGCACCGTCCCCCAACTTTCCACCACGCCCTTCTGCTTGCAACTTCACAACAGCTATGCGAAAAAGATCAGCAAATCGCTTGAGTGACTGGACATCATTGCCCTTCAAGGGTGGCATCTTTTTGATCTGGCCGTTATATGCCTGTAACTTCTTTGATCACCACCAAATTTAGACTGGAGAATTTCCTTGGCTTCTTTGTACTTTGGGTCTGAGACTCCTAAGCCCCTCATGGTCCCAAGAGCAATTCCTGTAAGGCTCTGTCACAATCTAGGCATTTTAATTTTTTTGTTGGCTCCACCCCCTGGTTGAAAGACTTGTGAACATCTCCCAGAAATCCTCGAATTTATTTTTCTCACCACTAAACACTGGTACCTTTTAAGGTTTAAGTCGCTGGTTACAGTTACCTGAGTGATCTGAACTTGACGACTGGCTGTGGGCAGGCAACTGCATTGAATGATCAGGTGACTTAGGCGAGGATGTCTGCAGCAAAGTCTCTTCTGTTTCATTGGCATGTTTTTTCTCCAAGATGTCCTCGATTATCTGTTCTGCTTGTTCAATAACATTGTTTACTTCCTTTCGAGACCTTCTGCTTCTTCTGCACTGCCTTCTTGTTTTCATTTTCTCCTAAGCTCCTAAACTTCTTGCAGTTCCTCCATGACGGCATGCATCCAATACCCTGCACAATGTTCTCATTTCATTTTTAATCGACTAGGAATCTTCGCCACTGACATTCAGTCTTTCTAAATTGTGGCGCGTTTTGGTAACTGCAGCCTTCCTGCCTCTCTTCTCTCATTTAAAGTGCTACTATGATCGAAAAATAATTTTCTTTTTCCTTCAGATTTTGAAAGCGTGTTTGCTTAACACCTAAACGGCAAAGTTTTGAGCTTTGAGTTTATCCAAATGCTGTTTATTTTGAGTGTAAGGTTTGGATTTCATGGTCCACCATTACTCATGTTCAAAACTGACCGATTAGACCTCAGAGGGTTGGATCTAGAGAAAATGATGTCATTTACTCACTAGCTTAAAATTTCAGTGTGTAAACGCAATTTATTATACATGCAAAACACAGGTTTAAAAGTCTGAAAACCCAAAACTCCGGTGCTGCATATTAATAGACCTTTTTCGCTTGTACATTTTGTTTTCCCAATACAGATCATGTGATGATACTCAGGAGATTTGATCTTTTGTTTTGTTCATTAAAAAGGGTACATACAAGCATGAATATGTCTGCATGTACTCTTTTTAATGAACAAGACAAAGGATCAAATCTCCTGAGTATCATCACACGATCTGTATTGGGAAAACAAAATGTACAAGCGAAAAAGGTCTATTCAACCACGTACACATGCATTGCATTCTTAAACTAGTGAGTCATTGACATCATTTTCTCCTCGACCCAGCTCTCTCAAGATTTTAAAGTTAGTAATGGCGGACCAATAAGTAAGAAAACTCCAGT
>JAHPZR010040219.1:17500-20000 GCA_019787425.1 Platygyra sinensis | reverse complement strand
GGGTGACAAGAAAAGTAACCAAAACCAATTTGCAAGAGATTTACCGTTCGCGCCTCCTCTTTTGTTGTTCTACTGAGCACTGTTGAGAATTTCTACAATGGGTATTTTCACTTACTTTGGCTGTTTCTCTGCCAGAGCCATTCTATCAGAGTCAGGATCATTTGCCAGAATTACAGAGCAGTTATTCTCATTAGCAGTTTTCATTGCAAGGTCCTATTTACAAAAGAAAAAAAACCTCTATTATTCTAGTTTCAAATGACAACAAAGAGGGTTATTACACCCTGTATCTATCAGCTATGTGTGTTGTGGTCGTTTTAATTTATGCTATCATTACCCCTCATTATCCCTACCCTTTCCTTACTATAGTCAACCCTCAACCAAAGGCCACCTCTTTACAATGACCACTTTGCCTCTGTCTCCAAGATGGCTATTGTGGAGAGGTAATTAATCAATACATAATTAACTAGACCTTAAAGTATACACCTTAGCATGTTGTACCATTAAGGGGTTAGCAGATGGCAGTCCCCACGGAAAAGTGTGTGGCCAGGCGCAATTCCGAGGTAACGTGTGCATTTGGTCTGATAAAATTTCTAAGTCAGTGCCATTGTAGGTCGAAGTGTGCAGCAAGGTTGAAAGTGAACCAAAAACGAGGTCGCCACCATCAGAGCGAGAATTAAATTTAGAAAAAGATGGGCTTTCTGTTTTTGGGTATTTAACAATGTACCGTTACATTCACGTTAGCAGTAAATAATTTAGGTTTAAAGTTTGTTTCGTAAAATGGGTGTTTAATAAAGTTTGTTATCGCCACGTGTTTTTGTTGCTTTATGATATGCAGATTAAGAATGTTTCAAACACGGGTTTTCTTTCAAGACGCTTGTTTTCAACTCGTTTTCATTGGGTTTCTAAACTCATCCACCTGACCAGAATACAGATGCTCTGGTTGGGTACGAGCTGCATGAATAAATTAATTTTTGAGAAGTATAATACACTTTTTTCATGTGAAAACCAGTTTATTTCCTCCTCTAATCATTACACACTTGAAACATGGCGTGACCCAGAGGTATAAAAACTCTATCTCTGTTACTTGATACCTTCTTGGCAAAATATACTCATTTGCCATCTGTTGGCACACGAAACGCCTTATTTGATTGCCCTCCGCCCGCTCCAGACACCCGCTCATGTTGTTTTACAACCGTTAGAAAAGTGTCCTCACAAGGAGTTTCGGATAAATTGTGCTTTCCAACATTGATGGGGGAAAGGGGTGTGATTGTAGCCTTTTTTTTGTTTAACATTAATTATACAATTTCCTGAAAAGTGAAATAAACTGTTCTGTCACCATAGGAATATAGTTCACTATTTTTGGTGGTTTATGTGACACACTCCACAGAAAAAAAAATTGAATTCGGTTGCTTTCTTTACAAAATTGTACTCCTAGACAAGCCAAACAGTTTTTGTCACTAGAAACGACAGCTTTGAAACATGAAGTCTGACAGTAAAAAACATCCCATGCACCAATAATATTGTGCGAGTCATGCAAATTCATAAGGAAAAAACTGGATTCTGGGCAGCACTTTTCTTCAAGGGAAAAGAAATAATTGTATTTGCCCCCTTTCGTTTCACAGGAATTTACCTTTTTTCCAATTATCGTCATCAAAGAGTTTCAAATTTTTACAACCAGATGCGTGCCTTGAAGAATGACGTGGCAAATGGTTGTTGCTTCCACGCTGGAAAATGCAACTGGAATCTCACGAAATCGCTTCTCATTTTAGAGATCCACAATTCTGCTTCTTTGATGTGGAAAGAAGGATTGATTACCAGTTTTTAAAGGCACTCATTTCTTTCAGAATAAACCGTCGCCCAATTCAAGGAAAGTAACCAAGAAAAAGTGGTTGAAAAAGCATTAGAGAATTGAGATCTTAGACTACTACCTAACTTGTTTTCTGTATGGTAGCTAAAATGTTTCAAACAGGTCAATAATGGCTTATCCCAAGTCTTTATAGGTCTAGGTAATAGATTTCTTGAGATGGCAGCTTTAATGAACAATTATAATTGTTAGCATTTGTGATGCCTAAGTGTCAAAAATAACATCGTTTTTCTCCAATTAATGGTGGTTTTAAGGGGTGGTCCTGATCTGAAAATCTAAGAATATTACCTTTCAAGGTCATTTGCTGGAAGTATTAACCCACAAACTATGGAAGGGGATTCAGCCGACCCCGATCCATGAGGTCTGCACTTGTTTCTCTGGCAATGTCTCTTAACTGCTTTGTACTACAGGGTGCCCTACCAGGATGGTTATGGGGACTGCCATCTGCTAACCCCTTAATGGTACAACATGCTAAGGTGTATACTTTAAGGTCTAGTTAATTATGTATTGATTAATTACCTCTCCACAATAGCCATCTTGGAGACAGAGGCAAAGTGGTCATTGTAAAGAGGTGGCCTTTGGTTGAGGGTTGACTATAGTAAGGAAAGGGTAGGGATAATGAGGGGTAATGATAGC
>JAHPZR010040219.1:2500-12500 GCA_019787425.1 Platygyra sinensis | reverse complement strand
AGTTGGCAGATATGGTGCTCAAGGTTTGTGGTTTTCATCGTATTTGGATTTTGTTATTCGCTGTCATCAATTCACATCATATTTGTCGTGTTGGATTATTTACTTGGCCATCTTGGATTTCATCTTTTGGAACTTCGCGAAGTAATTATAGTGGAGTACAACTTAAATCATCAAGGATTTTTCAAACACTGCGTAAATTGCTGGTAGTTTTTTATTTTGTGTGTTTCGCTTCACACTTTTATTGTTGTGCATCATTATTTTGACGTGGAACTATCATTCATTGGACTTGCGAGGATTAAACAATCGAATCAACAAGGTCTTAAACATTGTCAAGCATTTGACAATGGTTTTGCTTCACACCCTCGATTATGCCGACAACAGGGGAGTCTGAAGAAGTTAACGAAGAGGAGAGTATTCTAGAACTTAAAGTGCCACTACGACCAAAAAACCAATTTTTTTTCTTTGGATTTCAAAACTATGTTAAGTAAACACTAGCTGACCCAAGTCTTATGTTCTGATTTTAAAAAGACACCTGTTTATTTTAACTGGAGTTTTCTTACTTATTGGTCCGCCATTACTAACTTTAAAATCTTGAGAGAGCTGGGTCGAGGAGAAAATGATGTCAATGACTCACTAGTTTAAGAATGCAATGCATGTGTACGTGGTTGAATAGACCTTTTTCGCTTGTACATTTTGTTTTCCCAATACAGATCGTGTGATGATACTCAGGAGATTTGATCCTTTGTCTTGTTCATTAAAAAGAGTACATGCAGACATATTCATGCTTGTATGTACCCTTTTTAATGAACAAAACAAAAGATCAAATCTCCTGAGTATCATCACATGATCTGTATTGGGAAAACAAAATGTACAAGCGAAAAAGGTCTATTAATATGCAGCACCGGAGTTTTGGGTTTTCAGACTTTTAAACCTGTGTTTTGCATGTATAATAAATTGCGTTTACACACTGAAATTTTAAGCTAGTGAGTAAATGACATCATTTTCTCTAGATCCAACCCTCTGAGGTCTAATCGGTCAGTTTTGAACATGAGTAATGGTGGACCATGAAATCCAAACCTTACACTCAAAATAAACAGCATTTGGATAAACTCAAAGCTCAAAACTTTGCCGTTTAGGTGTTAAGCAAACACGCTTTCAAAATCTGAAGGAAAAAGAAAATTATTTTTCGATCATAGTAGCACTTTAAATGAGAGAAGAGAGGCAGGAAGGCTGCAGTTACCAAAACGCGCCACAATTTAGAAAGACTGAATGTCAGTGGCGAAGATTCCTAGTCGATTAAAAATGAAATGAGAACATTGTGCAGGGTATTGGATGCATGCCGTCATGGAGGAACTGCAAGAAGTTTAGGAGCTTAGGAGAAAATGAAAACAAGAAGGCAGTGCAGAAGAAGCAGAAGGTCTCGAAAGGAAGTAAACAATGTTATTGAACAAGCAGAACAGATAATCGAGGACATCTTGGAGAAAAAACATGCCAATGAAACAGAAGAGACTTTGCTGCAGACATCCTCGCCTAAGTCACCTGATCATTCAATGCAGTTGCCTGCCCACAGCCAGTCGTCAAGTTCAGATCACTCAGGTAACTGTAACCAGCGACTTAAACCTTAAAAGGTACCAGTGTTTAGTGGTGAGAAAAATAAATTCGAGGATTTCTGGGAGATGTTCACAAGTCTTTCAACCAGGGGGTGGAGCCAACAAAAAAATTAAAATGCCTAGATTGTGACAGAGCCTTACAGGAATTGCTCTTGGGACCATGAGGGGCTTAGGAGTCTCAGACCCAAAGTACAAAGAAGCCAAGGAAATTCTCCAGTCTAAATTTGGTGGTGATCAAAGAAGTTACAGGCATATAACGGCCAGATCAAAAAGATGCCACCCTTGAAGGGCAATGATGTCCAGTCACTCAAGCGATTTGCTGATCTTTTTCGCATAGCTGTTGTGAAGTTGCAAGCAGAAGGGCGTGGTGGAAAGTTGGGGGACGGTGCATTGCATAGTTTGCTGGTAAAGAAGTTTGTAGACAGTCAGGTTGTAAGCCACAGTCGCTGGCTGAGAGAACACGAGAAAGACAGGTCTGTGAACAGGTCTGAACTCTTCCAATGAAATTGCATACAAATCTTATAAAAACAAACTTATCCATTCTCTTTGAGTTGCTAAGCATTTATATTATGAAAAACAAATTGAGAAGCTAAAATCAAATGTTGAGGCCACATAGAAAGTTATTAATGAAATCCTGAATAGAAATAAAGGTGAGCGTGGTTTACCATCCTTATTTAGGGCAGATTCTCATGAAATTTCCGATCCAAAGGAAATAGCTAATCTCTTTTGTAAATATTTTACTAACATTGACCCTAATTTAGCTAGCAAAATTTCTGCGTCTGAAAAATCACATAGTTCTTTTTTACCCCCAAAGCTAGTGAATTCAATATTTCTAGAAGTTGCAAGTGAGGAAGAAATTATTGAAATATTTGGTACTTGTCGTTCAGCCACTGCTGCAGGTCATGACAGCATTCCTATAAGCTTAATTGAAGATTTTATTGATAAAATAATTTTCCCTATTACTAGCATTATTAACTTATCCATCACCTCTGGTATTGTACCAAATCAATTGAAAATTGCTCGAGTTATTCCTTTATTTAAGTTTGGTGAACAGGATATGTTTACAAATTACAGACCTTCCTAAAATTTCTAAATGCTTTCAAGATTCTCTCTGATAATCAGTATGGTTTTCGCAAACATCACTCCACCGCTTATTCTCTAGCTTGTTTGTATGACAAAATCTCTTCTGCTATTGAAAATAAGGAATATACAGTTGGTATTTTTATAGACTTGTCTAAAGCCTTTAGCACCGTTGATCATCATATTCTAATATCAAAACTAGAGCATTGTGGTGTTCGAGGCACCACACTTAGATGGTTTGAAAGCTATCTAAGTGGTAGACAAGAATATGTGGATTTTAATGGTATCTGTTCGGAGTCTTGCCAAATTACATGTAAGTATGGGGTGCCCCAGGGCTCTATATTAGGCCCCATCCTCTTTCTGCTCTATATAAATGATCTCTGCAATGTGTCAAAGGTGGTTGACTTTATTCTTTTTGCTGACAACACAAATAATATTTTTTCTCACAAAGATTTTAATTCACTTTCTGAAACTCTAAACTCTGAAATGTGTAAATTAACTCAATGATCATGCATTGCAAACACTTGGGGGCACAATGCAGAGGCTTCATAAGAATTGATTCCAGTGGCTTGTGATCACTGAAAACCACTGTCTTTTTATCAAGCGTGTAGTCATTTAACTTCTCCATGGCGAAAACAATAGCAAGCATCTCTTTTTCTATCTGTGTATAGCGAGACTGTTTCCATTAATGCCCTTCTAGTATAGCCTATGGGTAAGTGTAATGACTACATGTTTGGTGGAAAGACAGTGGTTTTGCTGCATTAAAGTAATTTGCGCTTGCTGGTGAGTTCTAATCACCAGTTTTTCACATGTTTCTTATAGTTCATCTTCAGTTTAGTAAGTATTCTAATACCATCCTTTCTCAGCCAGTAGTTATCAAGTATACAAAAATGATGGCACCAAAGACATTCAAATAAAGCTGGCTTGCATTACTAATAACTCGTTTATCCAGGTTCTGTCCTCATGTACCGGTTCACAAGGCCCGATACAAAGGACCAAACAATACACAACATCTAACCAATTACTCCTAAACAAAGAAATAACAATCATTATGGTTATTCCCTTGTGAACTGATGCACCAGAACAGAACCTTTCTCCATCAATTTAACTTTTGAAAAGAGAGTACAGGAAGGATTTCATAGGCAGTGTAACTTTTCACTTTTATACAAACAGTAACCTTTCTTTCTTTAAAAAAAATTGCTGTAAGACACTCTAAAACATAGTGTAACGATCATCTCAGCATTCTCATTTCAGAATAGAGTTTTATATACAAATGTCAAATCTAATAATAATAATCTTTATTGTAGGAAACCCTGACAGGCTTTAAATGGATGGGTAATCTTGCTTGTGATCTTATAGCTCAAGGAAAAACAGTCCTCTTTTCATTCGAAGAAGCTATAGGTAAGAAATAAAGATATGTAATTTTTTTCTAGCCCCTTCCGGTTATTTAGCCAGTACTCTCTTAACTCTAGTAAATTATTATTAGCTTGACCAAAATGCATTTTATTATTAGGATTTATGTTTGGAACTAATGTGTTTGATAAAGATGGGATCAGTGCTGCAGTGGTCATGGCAGAGATGGCATCCTGTCTTAATCGCCAAGGGCTTACTTTAACAGAGCAACTTTACAAGTTGTACCACAGGTTTGGAGTATTGCATAACATTGTCTTGACTGGTATGCTAGTCAATTAACCCCTAATAATGTATTTATTTTATTGGAGAGTATACAGTTTTTGCCCAAGAATACAACCCAGCGACCCTGGAGCATGTTTGAAGTCAGGAACAACCTGGAATTTCTTTTCTAATTTTGAGTTCTGTGGCACGTGTTTCACCTTTATTGAGCTTGATGTTGTTTGAGAATAATGAAAAATGTGCCACATTAGTTTTTTTATGAAGCAAAACTTGTACAAATTGCTTGGCAGGATTGAAAAGTATATTAAAGAACATAGTTATTTTGAACTGCTTTAAGTTAGTTGCATTTAGTTCTCCCAACGTGTCTTTTCAGTGTGAAATTTTGTGCAAAGTTTTGAAGTTGTTCAACAAAAACAGTCTCTGGCAATCTCTAGGAATCACTTGAAATCAGACTTTCTACATTACCCTAATTTGAATAGCAGAGAGCAAGGAAATTTGTGACGTGTATTCCACAAAAAATCTCTCAAATACAGCAATCATCAGAGAGGCAAACTGGACTGATGATGTCACATCATTCCTTCACTTGGTAATAGTGAAGAATGGTTCCCAAAATATACAGTTGGCCGACAGGTTACAGACAGCCGAATATGGGAGCCATTGTTCACTATTGCCCCTTCACTCCCTGGGTTTTGAACATCCTGCTGTTCAAGGCCGTTTTACCATCACTTGCCACTGTGTCAAGTTAGATTTTCTTTGAATTTCTGATGCAAGTACTGAATATCTTACTGCAGAAATGATCTGTATTGAATAGGCTTTCACACAAACATTTTTATAAATAGAAGAGTTAATTGCTGCTGCAGTGAGTGAGGCTGAAGTGAAGGAAGGAAGACAGCTCTGTAATCTGGAGAAGGTCACATTATACAGCTGTAGACCCTATGCAAAAATGGCTACCTTTAAATTATTCTTTTGTTTGTATTCAAAAAAGCCTTACAGACCTCGTTCGGGATAACAAATTCTTTACAATTGTTGTCTCAAAAACGAGGTTAATGAGGCTTATTTAAATACGAACAAAAGAATAATATTAAGGCAGACATTTTGCATTGGGTGTATAGGGGCCTTAATTTTGCATGCAGTTTTGTTTGTGTTTTGCATTTTGTTCTGCATTCTTTTTTTCCCTGAAGTTTGCTTCCTATTTGAGATATTACGTATGCAAAAAAACACATTTTTCCAAGGGAGTCCTCTGGAGACCTTTTGTTGAATGAAAAACAAAGGAAACCTTTTGTTTCGCTAAGCAATGAAGTCACTATAATACCTTAATCTCTTACTATTGCTTCGTTAATGCAAGTGGATAAGGCGAAAGACAAAGTTCAGTTTTAAGTGAAATACTTAATGCCCTTTTTCCACCAAACCCTTCATATTACTAAACCAACAAAGAAATGTCAAGTATCGGTGCGGCCCATGACTGACCTCCAATGACTGGACAAATGAGCTAAGTTCCTTAAGTTACTTCTAAACATAACCAAAGCCCGTGACTTACTGGTGTGTTCAGACCTGTAAGTTAATACAAAAGAAAATGACTAGCATAATTAATAGTAATAATATTAAGGGTGACAATAAGAAATAACAGAGCCACAGCCCATGACTGACTGGCATGTTAAAATTGTATTAATCAATAATAAAGGTGATGGGTAAGCATAGGCAGTGCCACAGCTTATGACTGACTGGTATGTTCATGCCACTACATGACACCCAACGAAAGACAGGAATGATAAACATGGAGGTTAATAATTACCGCAGGAAAAGAAAAAATAAAAATTAATTAGCAGTAAGTATTTCATTTCGGATATAAAGCTTTAACGCATCGGACTTCCAGCGACCAAGAGTCCTGATCTGAGAATCACAGTAACCTAGATCAGCAGTATGATAAGCAGCCCCGATGGGAAAGCTGTGGCTTTTGTATCGGCTTGAATCGAGAAAACAAAAGCAGAAGTTGTTCATTAAACTGGTTGACAGTATGTAAGCAGAAAAGCGGTCCTGGCACAATTAGCCTTACTTTGCAGTAATCAAGCATTGCTTGCACTGGGCAAATAGGCAATGTACATGTAGGATCACAAGTGATAACATCCATAAGCTGTTTGTTGGTGTTATGTTTAAAGTGACGGATTGTTATCTTATGACACTGAATGCAACTGTCCGTGGATAGAAAGGAGAGATTGTTGAATTGGATGACTGAGTTGCAGAAAGCAGGGCTCTTGCTCACCAGTTCTCCTATGCAAAAAAATCTGTAAAAGGCGATTAAAAACACAGCGGTAAATTAAGTATGCTGTTCTGCCAAAGAGAGGGTAAGCTGGAGTGAGTGCACAAATTGGAAAAGAAGTTTGAAGAGGTTTGGTTATGGGAAGTCTACAGTTGGGTGACCTTTCTCTGCCTACAACTGTCAATAGTTTGTGGGTCAAAAATGATTTAGTGGGGTCACGTAGGTCCTTCATTTTGTATACATAACTAACTGCCGAGAGGTAAGATGATATAGGGGAAGGAGCCAATTTCCAGGTGTGTAGATAAGATACAAAGAGCACAATTGTGGTCGTTGTGAGAGGCAGACTAGAAGAGTGGGGAGAAACAAAGCTTTTGTAAAATTCTCGGAAAACAGTCCAAACTCGAGAAAACAACTTTCGTGACCTCATGGATAGCGCTTAAGAAAGGAGATCATTCAGGGAAGCAACCAACTCTTCGGCAGAAGGTGGTGTGGTACTTGGGTCAGCATTTCGTCCGCCTCTGGAAAGATTATTTTGTTTAAATTGACTGACCTGAAAGCAAGATGACAGATCAACACTACACCATAGCCTTTCGATTCAGCTGCATCAATGAACAACTCGAGAGTGGAGGACAAGATCCACAAGTCATCTATTAAGAAAGCACATCCATTGAAAACTCCTAGAAATCACATCCAAGCCTTGGAATCAGCTTTAGCATCTTTGCTTAAGCATATGTGGTAGTGATGTGTACATCATGAACCTATTGTAAGATCATTAAGACAACGAAGAAAAGCTCTGCCCGGCAGAATAACTGAGCAAGTAAAATTCAAAAGGCCAACAAGCAATTGGAGCTCTTTAAGAGTCAGCTTTCGATGAGAGTAAAAAGAAGTTCAAGGTGTGTGACATTTATGAGGCTTATCTTCTGGGAGCCTAGCTTCTTGCAGAACAGAGTCAAGCATAATGCCTGCGAATTGTAGCGAGGTGTCAGGGCCGACATTCTTTTTTTGGTGATAGCACCCCAATAAATTGGTACATACTTAAAAAGTTGTTATGATCTGACTGACACTTTTGCTTAGTGTCCACAATAACTAAAAATTCGTCTAGTATGTGTAGTACGCTAGAGGCTCCAAGACGACGGATAGCTATCCACTCTAGGGCAGTGCTGAAAGCTTTAAAAATGGCACAAGATGAAGAAGAGCCCATTGGTAGGCAACAATCATAACAAAGGTTTTCCCATTTTATACCTAGCAAGGGGTGATCGTCTAGGCGTACCAGGATAATTCGAAAAACTGACTTTATATCAGTTTTAGCCATAAAGCAGCCTCTCCCTGCATGCTTTAGGGAAGAATTAGCATCGCTAATTGTGGCATAAGATACGCATGAAAAATCACTAGGAATTTAATGAGGTCATTTACCTATAGAGAAACCTTGAGGGCGATAAATGTTGAATTAACAAATGCCAATGTGCTGTGGAGTGGTTTTCTTTTGCATGGGACGTCTGTTTTATTTTTCGCATTAACTTGCATAGATTGTTTTCCTTTGAAAAAGAAATAATGAAATAGTAAAGTTTGTTTTGGGTATCTTTAACCATGAAAAAGCCTTTTTCTACAAGTAATCACTGTAGAGCTGAACATTCAGCATGACTAAAGGACCGGTCATTATCTATCGCCAGCTAAAGGAAGTAATTAACATTTAGCTTATCTCCCTTTAAATGTTGTTTTATTGAACTATCCCCCTCATAGCTACGAATAAATTTGCTGATCGCCCACCCTCAATCTTTTTGCATACAAATTCACCTTTTGATGTGTATAATTATTTAGTGCTTTTAATGGTAACATGACGATAATGTTTCATCCCCCCTTTAAGTTCCAATGGTCCCCAAAAAAACTTTCTCCGCCCCACCAGGCCATAAATAATGACCGGTCCCTAATAATGTCTAATACAACAGAAGTAATTATAAATCTGGAGCTAGTCTGATCATTTATGAATCGCTAGTCCCAGTGGATAGTCTAGTCAGTTCAATTCTAATCTTAACTCTCCCAAACTAATTTTCAGAGGTGTTAGAAAAAATAAAATAAGTATAAATATCCAAGTTACATATAGAAGATGATTAATAGTACCAATTAAATATTTACAATTGCGATCAAGAGATAAAGTGTTAAAGAGAGAAAGAAGAAGAGATAAAGGGAACACAAACAGTTTTGATACAAGGTTGATTGTGAGGAAATGGGGTAAGTTTCTGTTAAAGGAAACTGTGGTGCTACATCGGTGGGAGTATTACAAGATAGTTTGGCATTAGCTCTTCATCGGAGCAAATCCAATGAAGGGCTAACACTTGAAACGTCAGCTTCCAAATCTCTTTACGGTGGCTAATTCACATTATCAATCCAGTTGATAATACCAAAATTATCATGATTGTGAGGAGTTTGGGACACCTAGATAGCTTATGAAGCTAATCGAGTAGGTGCCCCAAAGTAACTAAATTTAGCAGAGGAAATACAGTGCAATGTGTTGAATAAACAATTCACTTTAAAAGTATTAACGTCAAGGGAATAACATTTTGATTTCACTAATAAACTCGTGTTTAAGGAGACCAAAAATGAAATCCGCATTCGGAACATGCATGGAGTGGAGCTTACTCTGGTGGATATTGACGCAAGCAACTACAGTACTGTGTCGACATCTGTTTCATTTAAAAGAACACCAGAAAATATTTTGAAACTGGCATTTCAAGATGGTTGCTGTATTTTCTCACTTAATAACCCTTTAAATCGCCCTTAACTTTTGTTACAAATTTGGCTAGGCTGGGCCAAGCATATTTGTATAGTTCTTATATTCTATGGTAATTTTTTTTGGTCATTACATGTGTCAGGTAACCGACTTTTAATTGAGCAAACATGGCCACTGTCACTTTTCACGGTTACAGATACTGAGCAAAACATCTTCAGTATTACACAATTTTTTCAAGGTTAAAAAGATCTACGCAAGTCACTCCAAAAAATAAAAAAATATATGCCCCATGCAAAATGTTGAACATTCAGCTCTACAGTCGAAAGTGATTATTTGTATAGAAAGGCTTTGTCATGGTTAAAGATACCCAAAACAAACATTATTATTTCATTATTTGTTTTTCAAAGGAAAACAATCTATGCAAGTTGCTGTGAAAAATAACAGATGCCCCATGCAAAAGAAACCACTGCACAGCACGTTGGCATTTGAATGGTTTTCTTTCTCAGGAAATGTTTAGTTTGCTTTCATGATCTAAAAACTTGTTTCATGCCAATTGATTTTCGTTGCAATTTGAAATAACAAAATTTTGGCTGCTCATTTTAATGAGGAAAATTAATATTTTTGTTGGTCTAAATAATGGTGCCCCGTATTTTTCACTTAGACCCCGTGTTTTCCACCAGACCCTGTGTTTTC
>JAHPZR010040218.1:5000-17832 GCA_019787425.1 Platygyra sinensis | reverse complement strand
GCTGATAGATGAGACAATCTTACCAGCTGAACTAATTGGAAAGCATTCTGCATTCAAAAGCACTGGGGCACAACAGGAATAACCCACAGAAATTTTCAATCTCAATGATGTAAAGCAAGTTCTACACTGATGTTTAAAAGCATCACAGGTCTCTGAGATAATGTACTGAGATACGAAAGACACACTCCAAAAATGACATATGACTAAATGCAGGCCCATTTGCTTACATTGCATACATATCTTTTTGCGCCTAAAATTTGTGGTCATATTATCAATCAATCAATCAAAGAAATCCACATACTTGTCTCCTGGCTGGCAAGCAAGCTCTGTGTAATATTTAATCTTTGGTTCTGTGCCACTTGTCCGAAGAGTGGCAACACACCCATTCTCAAAATAGAATGTGATCATCTGATTTGACTTGCTGACTGGAAGAATCTGATGGATCAATTCACAAACACAGTAAAGAGTTGTATTAGTTATTATGCACATTTTAAGATCACATGAAAATGAGCAGCTCAGTTTCATATATCTTATTTTTATGAGACTTCATAGCATTTATGGTTCGAAATATTTGTAAAAAACAAACAAAATATAAAATATAACACTAACAGTATTTGAATAAATACAGTGAAAAATCTGGTGACAACAAATCAACTATAATCATTGTATAAAACACATGTACACTGATTACTGGTAGAGAATATTTTTTTCTATTAGTTCTAATTTTTGACATTTTTTGGATATTCTAGTCCTGCAACAGAATGGGCTATTTTCGTGATCTCAGACTGAGAATACTAACAAAAATAACGTGGTATTATGTCATTTAAGGCTGCCCAGAGAGTTGCCCTACTGAAGAAAATATGTGAATATCCCTGACAATACAGACATTTTTTTCATAAATACATGTATTACTAAAAGTCCTACAGCTGTATTTCACATTAAAGTGGTCAAAATCTTAATTATGTTACATTTGATGAAACCCATACAACTAATGCAGAAGATCACCTCCTAGTGGCTTCCAACATTTGCCACTTATTATTGGTACCCAACATATATTTAAGAAATAGAAAACATGTACTGTGTTTCTATTGAGTTATACAAACACGAGTGGAAGTTTGGGAGAAAGAGAAATGCTGTGGGAGCACGAGCCGCAGGCGAGTGTTTCCACAGCTTTTTCAAGTTCTCCCAAACTTTCACGAGTGTCTGTATAACTCGATAGAAACACGGAGTACATGTTTTCTATTTCTTTTAGAAAATACCACGACGAGAAAAAGGAAAACAACATGTTAACTTTGATTATCAAAATGTAAATTCTCTTTGCTCGCGCCATCACTATGTCAACAGCACGCGCTAGTTCTGTGTCTCCATCGAGTTATACAAACACGATTTTTAACCAATCAGTGCGCGTGAGCTTTCTTAGGACTGTTTTCTAATATAATTATACTGGTACTCAAAACAGAGCAAAGAGTGAAGGAAATTAAAAAAGGCTCTTCAGCCTGGAGATTAATTATTTTGCAAAGCCAATTGACAGCAGCATATGGTTAAATTCAATCTGCTGCTGGAAGTTACAAACTTGAGAAAGTTTACCAGTAATACGCTTCCTACAACTGCTAGATCAATTGATCTTATTTCCTAAACCAAAGTCCTGTTTCCTGGTGAGTGAGTTTTCCTCCTGGCTATTCTTTCCATTTAGAGCTCCAAAAAGTGTATTTATTTGAGATGGGAGAGAAATGTCACCTTGAAAAATTAGAAGTGAACAAAGTGGATACACTTTGTTTAATGTTTTCTTGTATGTGTGAATTAAAATGTATACATCAATACTGGTGCCATTAAAGTTAACAGGAATCGAACAAGTGATATTTGGTCCTCTGTTATACTAGTGCTCATTAATTTCTCCTGCATTCACTTGTAAAAAGTAGAAGTATTACCTGAAATATCCCCCCAAAAATGCAAGTACAAGGAGACAAGGTTGGCAAGTTTACTAGGCACTAAAGTTCCATTGCTGATAGAAATTCCCATAAAATGTGATAAGCCTTATGAGGGTAGTTCTGAAGAAAACTGTTCTTGGTTACCGATGCTTTGTTTGCAATTGTTGTAAGACGAATTAGAAGCATAGGTACTAAAGCTGTAGTTGCTCACCGGTTTGTTGTCAGGCTTGGTACTATCATACCCAGCAGTCAAGTCTCTAATACCTGATAGCTTATAAGGACCACATGCACTAGGATACTAGAACAAATGAAAACAAAGCAAGACTTGTTAGATTTGAGGCCTGAATGATACCAAACAAACGTGAGAACAGCAAGCTGATAGAAGCTAACTGCTTTAAAAATGACGTATACAAACATTCCAAGGCATGTTCAGTAAGCCAGATCACATTTTCTACCCAGACAAGTAACAGGCATCACTTCAACCACAGAAGGTTTAAGCCTCGACGAATTTAAGTACATCCTTAAGGTGGGTAGGTAGATCCTCAATTTAAAAACTCAGTCAAATCTTCATCAATAATAGAGGAAAAATCTAATTACAATTAATTGGACTAAAAACAATCAACATACTGTTTTACAAGACTGCTGAGTCAGAGTCCGATGACTCAAATAGATGATTGATTGCTCTTTAAGACCAGAGGACTGTAAATATCAAGAATTAATTTTCAACTCTGAAATCACGGATTTCTTCATGTTTTGCCAGCATGTGAACCACTTTTGGTGAACCATTTTTGAAAATAAGTCTAAGACTTGCCTGAGAGTTTTCTGATTTGAGAAATCCAACAAAAAGTAGAATTGTGGTTTTCGCGCTGTGGCTACCATAAATTCAGCTGAAAACTTGGACATATTCACATCACTCTCAGAGAAAGAGGGATTGGTCAATCAAAATTGATCTTTTACATGTATGTTTGGTGTCATAATTAAAACACAAAGATGTAAAAATATTGCCAAGAACTGCATTTTCACTACAGGTGAGAAGCGTCCAGAGATTCCTAGTTTTTACACTTTGAAAAAATCCTAAAAATAGGGCATTTTTGAAGGCAACTTTTGTACCTTGGTACATAGAAATTGCAAGTAAAAAATACATTTTTGCAAAGCCCCTTTATTGCTTTACAACATAAAAAATTCAGCTTAAGCAATTGAAAAGCTGTATAGAAAAACGTGTAAGAAAAGGCTTTTTACGCGTAATTTACACTACAATTGCGAGCATCATGCAAGCACAATTTTTTCCGTGTTTAAACAAAATTCAAGGCTCAAAAAGCACTCTGGTACATGGTTTCACCCAATGAGAGTACATTCCAGGGAAGATCAATCACGTTAATTACACATTGGGGTATGTCTGAGAATATTTTCAAAACATGTCACTTGGAATGAGTAGTATGGGCAACCCTTTGACCTTTCGTGTCATTCGGAAAGAAACACACGGCAGCTCTTAATTTGACTTTCATTTGTCGGAAGAGACGTTCCTTTTGTTTTGATTGCTTTGCTATAAACATATCCTCAAGTAGAAGAAGTTGGGCTTTTGAATTTAGAGGCATCTGCCCGCGGTACAAAAGGAACGGCTGGAGTATTTTTGAAATATGACCCACTTTGCATTTAGACGGTTACGATAAAGCCGAACTTGATCACCAACTTACACATTTCAATTCACTTTTAGAAAATGGCAGTATTAATAAGGAAGCAACAATTTTAATCAAATAATCTAATTAATGCTCAGGGATTATTATTTCTTACCACAGAGAGTGTTTCCTGACAAGAACAGCAGTTTTAGCAAACACACAGCGAGACCACCTCGCTATGTTGCACGTGACAGTAACGTAACATCACGAGTACGAAATTGGAGGTTGAAAGGAGCGGGGCGTGGGGAGGGCGACGATGGACAGCAGTGAACTGATGGTTTCTTGTACTGTAATTGCACATTTTGACTGGCGAGTGCATGGGTGATTCACAATATCCCAAACTGACCAGTCACAGATCAGTGAGAGTACCCAACGGAAATGGTACGACATTGTACCCTCAACTCTCAACAATTAGATACACTCTCCCTAATTAGGGCAAAGAATTAGTTTGCGTGATGAATTAATTAAGTGGACCACCTCTGGAGGTGACCTTGATATTCCAGTCATAAGAAACCGAAACGGGCTTTTCGACCAAAATTTCCGGAATCTTTGGTAAAATGGAAAGCGCCCCATTTTTAGGATGTGTATTACACAAGCAGCTTAAAAACAGTTTGCATAACTCAAGATCTGTTATATTCTGGACTGGATCAAAGAAGTAGATTGCCATGTTTTGCTGGGATAGTTGAACTCAATGATTTAATTAAGATCGCTTGGATAATGATCCAGATGATAATATGGGCAAGTGTGCACACGAGCTTTGCGCAATTCTAATTTTTGTTGGATTTCTCAAAATCAAAAACTCTCAGGCAAGTTTTAGTCTTATTTTCGAAAATAGTTGACCAAAGGGTTTCTCCTGGCAAGATATGAAGAAATCTGTAATTTCAGTTTTGAAAATTAATTCGCGATATTTACAGTCCCCTGGTCTTAAATTTCCTGACTGATTTAATTTCTCTCACATTTTTGGGTAAAAAATTACACAACAAAGCATTGATGCAACTGAAACTTCGTTTCTAGTAGTTAGTAGGCGGCCTGGGCAATGCCAATTTATCAAAGGAATTGTGCAAATCATAGTCTGTGCTTCATTCATGAAATAGGTTCTGCAAGTACACTGGAACTTGTTCATTTAGAGGTTTGAACATCAGTAATGCTTTGTGCTTCTTTCTCCTTATATCGAAATTGTCCCATTTGAGTATGTCAAGAAGCAGGCTTGAGCTAGTCCCATAGTTGGCCTTTAAGTAACACTCCATGTAAGAAGGATGGCACATGCTGCAAGGAATGCAGAAAGGTGCTAACTCTTGCACAACTTTGCTACTGTTTTATCATACTTCTGATTGGCTCAATCTGCAAAATCTACCAAAACTTCAGGTAGGTGTATATTTATTTATCCTTAACTGATCAACTATTTTCCTTTCAACAAAATCTCTTGAGTCTGAATACCACAGTAATCATATGTGGGGAACATTGGAAAATTGGAAATTTTTATTGTCTTTGTTTACGACTATCGATTGGTTAAAATGTTTTCACACAAAGGAAACTAACCTTCAAAATAGAGTTTAAATACATTTATTTTATATAACTGCTTTCCATTGGTTGATAATATTTTCGTCTGAAAACACAAATGTGTTTTAGCGTGGGGAAAACGTATTGCCGCAGACCAATAGAAAATGCTACAGTTCTTATCTGGATCATTACTTAAGGATGTTTGCATCCATCGCTAGGCACGCATGTGCCTCATCATGTATTTCAAGAGCGCACAATATATAGAGCTGATGATTTTTGCATTTGTTGGATGTCCGGTGACCCCCACTATTTTTTTGGCAGATCACTTCCCAGGGGTCGAAATGTTCCCAGAATGAATACCTGTGTCCAGTGACAGGCAGAATATTTTTTCACCTGTCTCCTCTAAAATACTACTTGAACAATATTATTTTAATATTCATTTTCACCTTTTAAACCTCGATTAAGGTTGGACAATCATTAGTTATAAACTGATAGAAAGCAATGACATTTTGTCCTCACTTTATTGTCTCAACCTGTTTTAGCCCTTGGTTTTGCCCATAGAGACGGTCTCCTAGGTTTTTAGCATCATTCCACCATATTTCAATGGTAGGCTCAGGGTAAAGTTCTTTACAGTGACCCCAACAGCCAGAGATGAATTAGTTTCTATTTGTTTTATCAAACTCTTTGCAGTAAGAACAAGCTGACAACCAGGGGCACCCACCTTTAAATACTCATACATTATTACGTTTCGTCGTCAGTGTTTTCAAATTCTCTTTTGGTGTACCTATTCTACTTCTGCTTCTTTAAAACACTGTTTACATGTTAGAAGATGATCCACATTGCAAATCGAAATACTGAACTCATTCAAACTTCATAAGTGAAGAAACGCGGAAGAATAAAGCTAGTTACATTTGTTGTCTTTGCCATTGACACTGCAAAGGTTGCATCTTTACTTTTATTGAGTAGAGTCTGATAACTACCATAAGAGAACTGCATGAGTGAGTACGACTGCAGGTGGAAAATATTATTCAACGCAATAAATTCTGAATTACTAAGGGTGTTCTTGCCTGTCGGCAGTGACAGGCAGCAATATTTTCACCTGTCACTTTCTAAAATTACCTGAAATCGACAGGTAGACAGGCAACATTTCGACCCCTGCTTCCTTTTCTGATTCTTTCCATTATACTAAAAACAAAAAAAATCTGTATGTGGGAAGTTTAATTATTTCTCATATACAAATTTGTACTATTCAAATACGGTGGAATTAGTACAAGGATACAGGTGTACGTGACTTAAAAGTTGTATTTTTTAAGGCTAATTCTACCTGATTTAATGACATATATAGCAAAGATCTATCAAATAGGCCTATATATGCAGTGAACACACATAACTTGGATATGATTCTTCAACTTAAATATAATATGCTGATAGTAATGATTCCGGCCAGACTTGCCTTGAGTGACTGCAAATGCTAGAATTGTTATGGTCTGTGATACGCCTTATCTTCAAAACGAGCTTGGTGACCCCAGATTATTTTGATGTTTTTAATCTAATCTTATCATTTTCTACCTGCAGTCAAAGTTTTAAAAAAATTTGTACGTGGGAACTTTTGCGCGTGAATGTCATTAAAATTACTCTAGCTACACGGTTCTGTAACTTTTGTAATTTGTCACTCAGTTGATCACTTAAGACATCCCAAATGAGGCTACAATGAAGTTGAGTGCAATTTGTAGTGAAGATGAATTAAGGAGTTATAGACTAGTACTGTGGTAGATTGGGAAATAAGGGGCCTGATGGCTTTCTTTCCATCAAGCTCACTTAGTAGCTTACACACAGTTGTTACACGAAGGAGAAGGCTGTTTTAGTGGGCTGTAAATAACTTTTAGGGTTGATATTAGAAAGTGATAATTTACTGGCTAGATTTGGTCCAATAGATGAGAAAAAGTTATTAAAGCTTCTGCAATTTCAGGTGCAGAATTTATAGTTTCGTTATCAGTGTTAATTTCAGTGAAATTGTGCCTTGTGCAAGATTTACACGAGCTCAGTTTGTTACTTAGCTTCCAAGTTTTGGAAGAATTCTTTTTATTCAACTCTAAGTCGTGCATCAGGTCATATGTAATCCATGGAGAATGCTTTTTTGAGATCCGCTTTGTTTTAAGTGGGGCATGTTGATCGACAATTTCTATGAACAGGGTTTTCCATGTATCCCACATAGCAGCCGGATTTGGCTCAAAGCTAATGGGCAATTTCCAAATTCCCTTGTGCCTCTGTTTCAAAGTGAGTCTACGTGCGAAACTGTTGTTAAGAAAATGACTTTGATTTGCATGAAAATGAAACTGCATGCAGAGCTCATTTTCATATGAAAGGTGTCACACTTAAACTTGTTTTGAAACAGAGGCACAGGAGAACTCGGAAATGGCCTATTACATGTAAATCCCCATGGCTGTTGAACAAGATCGTTCAAAAGTTTATCACTGTTAATATTTTTGAAATCACAAGTTTTGATAGTACATGTACTTGGTGTGCCAACACAACTGAGGCTGGCTGACCAACATGTGTTTAATAAAAAGCACTTGAAACTTGTCAAAGGTGATTTTACATGTTGCCTGCTGAACCAAACTGTGTCTGACCAGACAGCTAAAAATTTGATTTTCATCCCAGACCCAGAGCTACTCACTTTGGAAAACACCAAGATCATACAAAGGTATCAGATCAACACTTTCTTTGTGGTGTACTGTGTGTACCATTTGTTTATTTTACGTAAATCAATTCTCGATTAAAGGGTTGGTTTCATGGCTTGGTGCATGAGGAAGCTGCAATATTAGCCCATTTGATTCCATTGCTTATGAAACAATCAAAATTGAGCAAATGATTTCAGTAACATTTTTACCTCACAAAGTTTCACGGTAAGTCACAAAAATGCTGCACATAAATGATATTTCTCATTATAATTCCTTGTGTATGTACTAACTCCCAAGCACTCACTACCCAATATGAACCAACTGAATAAATACACTTACAAAATGCTCATTTGCTCAAAATGGCACAAGAAAACCATGCAATGCCTGGGGAGGAACTCGCATACAAAAAGGACAGAGATGTGCATTGGAAATTTGAAAAGAACTGCTAAGATGTACCAAATGAAGATAGTGTTTGTGGGTGTGGCTTAAATTTTTTCACTCCTAATGGGTACCAATTTTAAAACAACACATTATCCCCTGTGATATCTTTTTTGGCTTAATACCCTCAAAGGTACTGCATAAGCTCCCACTGTGGACCTTTTGAAGCTGAACAGCTAAGAGGTACCAAAACCCCCCTCGTAAAAACTCAAAAAGGTATGAGGAGCACCCCCACCCTATTTATATGGGTATCTGCCACCTAGGGGTGCACTGACTCGTTCATTATACTTAGAAAAACAGACTATTCGCAAGATCAAGTTTTATATTCAAGATTCAGTTTGTCTGCAAAACATTGCGACATATTCCACAAGTTCTTTTTCAAGAAAATTGAGGAAAACTATCCACTCACCTGACCACTGTCAAGAGTCCTTATGCGATTAAAAATGTTCTTTATTGTAGTTGGAGAATAACATAAGTAATAAGAGTTGTTTGACACGTGGACACCATACCTAAAACCAACATACAGCAAACCTCATTAAAAGGAAATAATATTTGTTGTAAAAACACATGACCTTGACAATGTTTAGACACAACCTGGCACCAAGTTACATAGTATTTGGAAATGGATAGAAATATTCATTTTTGATGCAGTGTAACTGTTTCATAAAATCTCAAAAGTGATTGGCTTGTTGTAGTCAAGTTGGATTGAAAAAGATCTAAAAAGGCTATTTCAGTTAAACAAATTGCAAATTCAATTGGAAAATCTTAAAAATTCAAAGAGCTTAAATTTCATTTGATATAAATGAAATAAAATATTTTATTTTTTCTCAGCTCGTAAGCAGGCAGAATTCAGCAAATTCTACATTCTGATTTAATCCAGCAGAAAGCAGAATTTTCTCATCCAGACTGCCACACCGGGGGGAATTTGTCATGTTGATCTATTTATATGAACAAATTAGCGGTAATAGTTAATCTTTTACCTTTTTCACATTTCCACTTATGATTAATCAACACAACTTTATCACTATTCACTTTTAAATGACAAGAAAAGTCCCTCTAAGCAAATTTAATTGAGTCGCGAGAGTATGTTTGGCTGTTTGTAGCCTGTCGCTGTAATGGCGTGTAATCCTCTGTGTCTTTCTCTGTAAAATTTTAAGTAGAAACCAACTTGGAAAATGGATCGCATGCAAACAGTGACAATTTTGATGACACTGACTCAAGATTTTAATCCATAGATTATGTTAAAGTTAAAGCCCAGTTGCAAAAGGCAACAGTAAGAGAATACACAAAGAGATGTAACACTGTTAAAGTGGTACTATGATTAAATTTTTACCCCTTGATATTTTAGGTGTATCACATAGAATTCCATGAGAGAATCTAAGCGCTGTTTACCGTTTGCAAATACCTGTATTAGTTCCTAAGATATTTAAGTTTAAAAATGTGTAAAATATGCAAATGAGATGACTGACGATGTCATACACTCAACCAAATATTATATCAAGTACATAAATAGAGCTATCTTCACCAATTTGAGACACAGGCCATTGAAACTTGGCAGACTAATCATTCTATAGGAAACACATGTGGCTATAAAAAGTCTATTCCCATGGCAACTCAATCTGTACCAGTCCCCACCGACTTGATTTCAATATGTTAGTGATTTTCAGCTTGAAAAATGCTAAACAGGGCCACAAACTGGATCATACATACAGGACAACTCAGATTAATATTAATCCGTGGATTATAAACAATTCAAAAACTCATTAATAATTCATAAGCACGTGACCCTATCAGAGACGTCAAATTGATCACGTGCATGAACTTTTATACCTGGTAAAACATGGTCATTCTGAAAAGCCAGGGAAGGGACTTGATTTCAGTCCCAGGGAAAAGTGGGGTTGAATGCCTAAACAATACAATTATCGCTGAATTTTTAATGAGAACGACTACCACAATCTTTATACAAAGATCACACGTAATCTTTATATAAAGATCTCAATCAATTACATTAAAAATTCATGTATAATGATAATCACACATTAACAACCAACATAACAGGCGTACAAATAGTTCACCCCGCGTTCACAATATTTATTTCATTTCCCTGGATAATATTTTACAATACAAAGATACACATGGTTTTACTTTGTTGCATGCAGTTGTGAAACACTGACTTAGACATCTCTATATGAAATACTTCACTAGGCATTGGCATGTTACATAATTCTTCATCCCTAACTTCGTAATTCAAATCTAAGTCGGGAACATCCACTACATCCACTACATCACGAGGTGGCCCCAATAAATCGCTCACATTCCGTTCTTGCTCAACACTTTTCTTTTGGTATCGAAACAGTGCATTAAGAACGGTGTCCAGTGCGCTTGTCAACCAAAGATTCAAAGACTCCGGTGTCATATTGACAATGTTCGTGTCCAAAGCTTGAACTTTATCGAGTTCCACGTGGAAGCCTGCTTCTTCCTTGCTTGGGTATTCATTCTTTCTTGAAGCTTGCCACTCGGCAAAAATTTTCAACGACCATTTAGTTACATATCGTGTGGATCTAGGAACAGATTTTTCTAGAAATTTTCTTTCTTCCTCCTCACTTTTAGAATATCTAAAAGCTCTTTTTGGAGGCATTACAAATGACCACGACTCTTCTAAGGAAATAATGAGGACTGAGGCAAAAAGCTTCGACTCAAAAAGCTCCCGACGAAAACAACAGAATTTTTGTCGATTGAAATGCACGCGTTTTCTCGGGTTTTTGAAGCCGCACAACAATTCGCATGCACGTGTTTTCTCGGGTTTTTGAAACAGTAGAAAAATTCGCGTGCACATGTTTTCTCGGGTTTTTGAAACAGTAGAAAAATTCGCAGGTAGGTGTTATCGCGGATTTTTGAAGCCGTTCAAAACACTCGCAGCACGTGTTTTATCAGGTTTAAAAACACTGCTGCTCGTGTTTTAAACAGTACTTAAAGGCTTCGGTGGAAAAAGGGCATTAGGTTTTTTACTGAAAAGTGAACTTTGTCAAAAACGCTCCAAATTTCACATGCAGTTTTGTTTCTGTGTGTCAAACAATGTTCTGCATGTTTTTCCCTGAAGTTTGCTTCCTTTTTGAGATACTATGTAGCAAAAAAACACATTTTTCCAAGAGCATCCTCTGGGGACCTTTCGTTGAATGGAAAACAAAAGAAACCTTTTGTTTCGCTAAGCGATGAACTCACTATAATACCTTAAGCTCTTACTACTGCTTCGTTAGCACAAGCGGATGAGGCACTGAACGGGCCAGATTCGCATTTGTTTTGCCGTGACGCAGGTTCAATACGAGGTCGCTCAATTTATTTTTTCGCTCTGTTCCTTTTCTTTTTTCAAAAATGAAGATATCTATTTTTAAAAAAATGCGTATACAGCAGGAATCTGGAGATATTTTTTTATACAGGTTATTGTGACGTGAGACAACACGTGAATTTCGATCGAGCGTCAAAGCAAAGAGAAGTGATGCATGATGCAGTACAGCTCTTTCGACTAATATCTTAAGCATTGTTTTTAAGTACCTTGTAGCCTGCCTGGTGGTTGATAGGCATCATAAAGCCTTGAAAACCCGTAAGTCACCAGCACGTTTTAAAGAAGCAAAACGTGTTCTGTAACTTCCAACGCAACTGATATCAGCGGCAAGTCAGTTATCAGCGTTCGAAGTCTGGTCGATCCAGGCAGCAAAGTCCAAGAGCAGTTCTTGCCCAAGAATAAAACCCTGTCGTGAGTTGTGGCCCATTTGCCAAGCGTTGCTAGCTTCAAAGTGTGAAAAATGAGAACTGCTTTTAGACCTATAAAATTTTTCTTCCATCATCCTCCATGTTTACCCGCACACGAGGTGTAACAGAACCTTCCCGGCATGCATTTCAATCACGTTCGGCAAGACAAGACTCCGTAAATCACAATAATATTTAACTAATTACAGAGCGTGTTTTTTTCCTTTTTTATTCCAACATAATAATGGCTAACAAGAAGCGATCGATTGATTCAAACATAGATCTGTAATCCAGGTTGCGTTGATTTTACTTCAAGTCGGCATGATTTGTAGTGTTTTAAACTTCTGGGATCAGGGGCCATGCAGATGTAAGGAGAGAGACCTGTATGTTGCACAGAAGGGTTAATCTGTTAATCTGTCAGCCCTACGTTTTTAAGCTTATACGTTCCAGGCAGTTAAAATGAAATAGAGATCCTTGCTGTGACGCTTTAAAGTGAAATCAACATTTTAACCTATTTAGGCCCGAAATCGCCGTTTTCGAGTTTACGTGCTGGGTGAAATGAACAGCTTGCTGTATTTGAAGTGAAATCAACATCCTTGCCGTCATGCCTTAACGTGAAATCGCGTAAAGTGAACATTTGGCTGTAATTTGAGTGAAATTAACGTCTTTGCGGTCGCGTTATAACGTAAAATCACAATTTTAACAGTTTTAAAAACCTGAAATCAACATTTTTTAAGGTTACATCTTGATTGTTTTCGTTGGCCTAACACTGCACTAACCCTAACGCGTCCTGACCTTAACTCTAACGTTATCTGAAGTGCTAACCCTAACAATAAAGCGCTAGTGCTAACCCTAGGCAATA
>JAHPZR010040217.1:0-10389 GCA_019787425.1 Platygyra sinensis | reverse complement strand
GATATGGAAAGGAAATAGTTTTTCAAGTACTACAAGTTATGAACATAATAACATAGACTTAATTGCTTTAAACTGAGCGATGTGAGTCAATGAGCAAAATTATAAAAAAAACGGTTACCGTGACAATTTACGTATTTACACTACTGTGGAAAATATTCAGAAAGCCGTGAAAATGAAATAGCATGAGATACAGGACTTTTCTGTCGTCGCTGATGTAGTTAGCAAAGTTGATTACAAGGTAACTCAGAATTCGCAAACTTTCAACACAGTAGAGAAGTACGGCGAATCATTGACGAAATTTTCAGTCAAAAGAAAATCCAGCGACAAGACTTCGAGTCGAAAGAAATGGAAGTGAAGAAGACAAAGACTTAGTCGACTAGAAGGAATTTAACAAATAGTTCAAAGAAATTGAAAAGACACAGCAAAATACTGTGGTTTAATCGTTAATTGATAGTTACACATGTAGGAAGGAATATAAAAAGAAAGGAAGAGAAGATGGAGGGAGAAAATCTATACTCTTACTCTTCTGCAATGCTCTTCAGTTCACTTTTTCCCTCTGGAACTCTAGGCTTTGGAGAAGGTGTCTCCGCTATGACAATATTTTCTGAATCATCAGCAGGAGAGCTCAGCCTTGGCCTCTTAATATCCATTGGTGCTGGACTACAGATAACATACATAGAGACAATATCACACAACATAAAGACCAAGATTCTCTGGTTATAGATTTTTGATTATAGGTTGTAGAAAACATTGGCCATCATTGACAAGACTGAGGCCTTGGAACGCGATTTTAATGTTTAACTGCAAAAGAGTTATAATTATTTTGACTATACTAAATATGTCAAATATATCCTGAATAGAAGTAGAAAGAATGAAGGAGAATACAGTCTTGGCAGTATTATAAGTAGGCTGAAGAATGTTCAGGCTCCAAGAGGATGTAAAGTTGTGGTGCCCTCTACGTCTTTATTACTTGGTGGTTTTAAATGAATGAATGGACAATTTTATCAAGAACAGATGTCACAACAAACCGTAAGTGATAAATATGAACCAAGTTACAGTATCTACCTTTGATGGCACAAAACTAAACAATTTCAATACTAACAATCAAGGGATTATAGCCTCGTAAGTATGTAACGCTTTCTTAAGGTCCAATTAAATTTATTGCCATTACAGCGGCACCCCGCTATAACGAAGACCCCGTTATAACGAACAACTTTTGAAAGCCCGGCAGAAATACAATAAAATATGTGGAAACAAACTGCGCTATAACTAACCCCAATATAACGAAATCTCCGCTATAACAAATTGATTTTGACGGTCCCAACGCACAATTTACCCCGCTACAACGAATAGTTTGTCCTGTCGCTCGCAGTCAGTAAAAACGACAAACGCGACTCCCATTGGTCAAGACAGGGAAACTTTGACCTTCAAAGCTTTCCTTTATTTAAATGTACTGACAGTAGCTGTTCACGAGCAAGTCTGTCGACTGTTTTGGCGTGGTGTATATCCCATTGTTGAGCTTGGTTCAGCTTGGTTCAGCTATGATATTTCGTTATAACGGGGTTTTCGCTACAACGAACATTTTTTTCGGTACCGTGACACTTCGTTATAGCGGGGTGCCACTGTAAGACAATTTCATTATCACGTATAACTCGATGTCATAAACTGCACACCTTTCTCTTATAAGGCGACCAATGGCACTGCTCCTTGGACTTGGGGATGCAAATGCTTTCTCCATGGCTGTCAACTTTTTTTTATAACTCTGGAATGCATTCAAGATATGTATAATATAATAAAATGTAAGCAAGTCATTGGAGTAAATTTATGAAATATATATTTGTCAAAGGAAGTAAGGGAGGGTTTCTTCAGTAAACTAACAGTAATAACCAGGTACATACGAGAACTTTCCGCGGATCTTGTTCCAGGTTCAATTTTTTAAGGTATGTCTTATGACTCAGCAAATTAAACAAAAATTAGATCATTGGCAAAACTTCAAAATCACAAAGGAAAGTAAACTCTCAGTGTTTATCTATAAAACGAACAATAAACAAGTTTCCCCTTGAAAATGACACACATCCATTCAGCTTATGACATAAGTTGTAATATTTTACTGATCGCCTGATGTTGTCATAAGACGGTTCCTGTAGCACTCGCTGGCATCTACTAAAACCAGAAACAACCAAGAGACCGGGGAAACGAAAAGAGCAAAACCACCGAAATGACAAAAACGGGCACGCAGGTTTTAACAATTTAACCTCGTCGTCTTTTGGGGTCAGCAGAAGCCCAGGCATAAAGCGGAAAGCCCGAAATTCACTTTGTTTACCCTGAATACCTAACGAAAAGAAGTAAGTACAACATACTGCTGGTGAGAGGAAGTAACAATTTTTTTGTCGCAAGCGATGAAACCAGATATTTTGTTACAAACGGTACATCGACACTTGTTTTTCACGAAAAGGTAGTTTAATTTAAAGCTGACCATCCAGTGACTCTTATTCTCATGATAATAAACAACAGAAAAAGAAAATAAAGCAGCATGTCCCGAATGAGATATGCAAATGTTTTGTTTGCATGTTTTCAAAGATCGTCTCCAGCACTTTTTAACATCTGTATCAATAGGCATTCTAAGGAAAGAGGCGTTAAAAACCATTGTTATATACCTCCCAATTTAAATTCGTTTTCCGATTGGAGGAGAACGCGTCACGTGCCGTGGGTCAAAACTATCTAACTCCCTAGAATGTTGTGCCGCGTAGCACTGGGAACACAAATAATGGAACCAAAGAATTAACTCTGAAGTGTAAATTATAGTGCTACTTAAACCCATGAATAACCCACTGGGCGTTAGCCCTAGTAAAGGGAAACAGGGAACCACACGAGGCAAAGAAAAAATCTTTTGACCTCGGTGGGAATCGAACCCACGACCTCCGGAATAGATCTACCGTTACTCTGCCGACTGAACTACAAGGTCGCACAGAGAAAGTCGGGGACGATTTTAGATGGTGAATCGCGGCGAAGAGAAAGTAAGGGTACATATGAATGTTGTGCCGCGTAGCACTGGGAACACAAATAGTGGAACCAGAGAATTAACTCTGAAGTGTAAATTATAGTGCTACTTAAACCCATGAATAGCCCACTGGGCGTTAGCCTTAGTAAAGGGAAACAGGAAACCACACGAGGCAAAGAAAAAATCTTTTGACCTCGGTGGGAATATCTAACTCCCTAGGGCGAATAAAACTCACTAACTCCCTAGGGAAACAACAACTTCAAGTTTGGACTCGCACGTGATCAGGTTGTGCACCTTAAAACCGCGGGAAATTTGTGCCAGCCGGCCTAATAGATGTCAAACGGCCACTGAAGTCGGGCAAGGTTTCTCATTAGAGAAGGCATTCATTATTCAAGAACTGAAGGAATTTATAGTCGCAAAAACATATCATGCAGATTAACAAACATTTCTGAGTAGGGAGGTATAACAAAACACTTAATGACTGGCCTCTCGAGAAACAGTGAGTTTTGTTTCCCCTCGACCTCAATGTTCCCCTCGGCTTCGCCTCGAGGAACATTGAGGGTCTCGGGAAACAAAACTCACTGTTTCCCTCGCGGCAGTCATTAAGTGCTTATTCATATTGCCTGGTATTTTCTCAAAAAATTATAACATGAAAGCGTGCTAAGAAAAGCAAGTACTGATTGTACAATAAACAGAACAATTCATCGATAGCTGAGCCGTCATCGTTGCCAAACCCCATGGAACTTACAGCATTTTCGTCTTCTAGTCTTCTGATATCTTCCTCTGCCATTTTAAGATGCTCCTTACTTTTTGTCAACTCAATTTCCCTGTACGTTCCCTAAGATATTAAAAGTATGTTAAAAATGACGTTCTCACACCGAACTGATTAGCAGCTAAAACGCTTCACGATGTAAACAACACAGCTGCAATTCACCAAAATCATTTATAAAGCTGAACATGAGAACTATGTCACCTTACCTCACTTTTAATTAGGATATTTTCCTTCTTAATTTTCTCAGCTGTATCTATGGCTTGCTTGCACTTGAGTTTTTTTTCTTCTAGTTTCCTGCCAACATACAAGCCAAAGTTTGAAACATGGAAAGATTAATAAATAGAGATGGTCCTCGACTAACACCATCGTTAAGGTGAGAAAATGAGAAAATCAGTGGCCGTTTGACATCTATTAGGCCGGCTGGCACAAATTTCCCGCGGTTTTAAGGTGCACAACCTGATCACGTGCGAGTCCAAACTTGAAGTTGTTGTTTCCCTAGGGAGTTAGTGAGTTTTATTCGCCCTAGGGAGTTAGATATTCCCACCGAGGTCAAAAGATTTTTTCTTTGCCTCGTGTGGTTTCCTGTTTCCCTTTACTAAGGCTAACGCCCAGTGGGCTATTCATGGGTTTAAGTAGCACTATAATTTACACTTCAGAGTTAATTCTCTGGTTCCACTATTTGTGTTCCCAGTGCTACGCGGCACAACATTCATATGTACCCTTACTTTCTCTTCGCCGCGATTCACCATCTAAAATCGTCCCCGACTTTCTCTGTGCGACCTTGTAGTTCAGTCGGCAGAGTAACGGTAGATCTATTCCGGAGGTCGTGGGTTCGATTCCCACCGAGGTCAAAAGATTTTTTCTTTGCCTCGTGTGGTTCCCTGTTTCCCTTTACTAGGGCTAACGCCCAGTGGGTTATTCATGGGTTTAAGTAGCACTATAATTTACACTTCAGAGTTAATTCTTTGGTTCCATTATTTGTGTTCCCAGTGCTACGCGGCACAACATTCTAGGGAGTTAGATAGTTTTGACCCACGGCACGTGACGCGTTCTCCTCCAATCGGAAAACGAATTTAAATTGGGAGGTATATAACAATGGTTTTTAACGCCTCTTTCCTTAGAATGCCTATTGATACAGATGTTAAAAAGTGCTGGAGACGATCTTTGAAAACATGCAAACAAAACATTTGCATATCTCATTCGGGACATGCTGCTTTATTTTCTTTTTTCTGTTGTTTATTATCATGAGAATAAGAGTCACTGGATGGTCAGCTTTAAATTAAACTACCTTTTCGTGAAAAACAAGTGTCGATGTACCGTTTGTAACAAAATATCTGGTTTCATCGCTTGCGACAAAAAAATTGTTACTTCCTCTCACCAGCAGTATGTTGTACTTACTTCTTTTCGTTAGGTATTCAGGGTAAACAAAGTGAATTTCGGGCTTTCCGCTTTATGCCTGGGCTTCTGCTGACCCCAAAAGACGACGAGGTTAAATTGTTAAAACCTGCGTGCCCGTTTTTGTCATTTCGGTGGTTTTGCTCTTTTCGTTTCCCCGGTCTCTTGGTTGTTTCTGGTTTTAGTAGATGCCAGCGAGTGCTACAGGAACCGTCTTATGACAACATCAGGCGATCAGTAAAATATTACAACTTATGTCATAAGCTGAATGGATGTGTGTCATTTTCAAGGGGAAACTTGTTTATTGTTCGTTTTATAGATAAACACTGAGAGTTTACTTTCCTTTGTGATTTTGAAGTTTTGCCAATGATCTAATTTTTGTTTAATTTGCTGAGTCATAAGACATACCTTAAAAAATTGAACCTGGAACAAGATCCGCGGAAAGTTCTCGTATGTACCTGGTTATTACTGTTAGTTTACTGAAGAAACCCTCCCTTACTTCCTTTGACAAATATATATTTCATAAATTTACTCCAATGACTTGCTTACATTTTATTATATTATACATATCTTGAATGCATTCCAGAGTTATAAAAAAAAGTTGACAGCCATGGAGAAAGCATTTGCATCCCCAAGTCCAAGGAGCAGTGCCATTGGTCGCCTTATAAGAGAAAGGTGTGCAGTTTATGACATCGAGTTATACGTGATAATGAAATTGTCTTACAGTGGCACCCCGCTATAACGAAGTGTCACGGTACCGAAAAAAATGTTCGTTGTAGCGAAAACCCCGTTATAACGAAATATCATAGCTGAACCAAGCTGAACCAAGCTCAACAATGGGATATACACCACGCCAAAACAGTCGACAGACTTGCTCGTGAACAGCTACTGTCAGTACATTTAAATAAAGGAAAGCTTTGAAGGTCAAAGTTTCCCTGTCTTGACCAATGGGAGTCGCGTTTGTCGTTTTTACTGACTGCGAGCGACAGGACAAACTATTCGTTGTAGCGGGGTAAATTGTGCGTTGGGACCGTCAAAATCAATTTGTTATAGCGGAGATTTCGTTATATTGGGGTTAGTTATAGCGCAGTTTGTTTCCACATATTTTATTGTATTTCTGCCGGGCTTTCAAAAGTTGTTCGTTATAACGGGGTCTTCGTTATAGCGGGGTGCCGCTGTAATGGCAATAAATTTAATTGGACCTTAAGAAAGCGTTACATACTTACGAGGCTATAATCCCTTGATTGTTAGTATTGAAATTGTTTAGTTTTGTGCCATCAAAGGTAGATACTGTAACTTGGTTCATATTTATCACTTACGGTTTGTTGTGACATCTGTTCTTGATAAAATTGTCCATTCATTCATTTAAAACCACCAAGTAATAAAGACGTAGAGGGCACCACAACTTTACATCCTCTTGGAGCCTGAACATTCTTCAGCCTACTTATAATACTGCCAAGACTGTATTCTCCTTCATTCTTTCTACTTCTATTCAGGATATATTTGACATATTTAGTATAGTCAAAATAATTATAACTCTTTTGCAGTTAAACATTAAAATCGCGTTCCAAGGCCTCAGTCTTGTCAATGATGGCCAATGTTTTCTACAACCTATAATCAAAAATCTATAACCAGAGAATCTTGGTCTTTATGTTGTGTGATATTGTCTCTATGTATGTTATCTGTAGTCCAGCACCAATGGATATTAAGAGGCCAAGGCTGAGCTCTCCTGCTGATGATTCAGAAAATATTGTCATAGCGGAGACACCTTCTCCAAAGCCTAGAGTTCCAGAGGGAAAAAGTGAACTGAAGAGCATTGCAGAAGAGTAAGAGTATAGATTTTCTCCCTCCATCTTCTCTTCCTTTCTTTTTATATTCCTTCCTACATGTGTAACTATCAATTAACGATTAAACCACAGTATTTTGCTGTGTCTTTTCAATTTCTTTGAACTATTTGTTAAATTCCTTCTAGTCGACTAAGTCTTTGTCTTCTTCACTTCCATTTTCTTTCGACTCGAAGTCTTGTCGCTGGATTTTCTTTTGACTGAAAATTTCGTCAATGATTCGCCGTACTTCTCTACTGTGTTGAAAGTTTGCGAATTCTGAGTTACCTTGTAATCAACTTTGCTAACTACATCAGCGACGACAGAAAAGTCCTGTATCTCATGCTATTTCATTTTCACGGCTTTCTGAATATTTTCCACAGTAGTGTAAATACGTAAATTGTCACGGTAACCGTTTTTTTTATAATTTTGCTCATTGACTCACATCGCTCAGTTTAAAGCAATTAAGTCTATGTTATTATGTTCATAACTTGTAGTACTTGAAAAACTATTTCCTTTCCATATCGTAGCACGATGCTATCGCCGTTTTTTCTTTCTTTCTTTTTCTTTTAATGTTTTGGAATTTTTCGTCAGAAAGATACTGAAGTCCATGATTTGATGTCATCTCCGGCTTATATTCATAAGACCGTTTTTGATCCGTCGCCCGGCCCGTCTCGCTGCCGTTCGAAGAATCAACTACCTATCAACTATCCTGTTAGAAGGCCTGATTATGTTTCAACCAAACAAATTCTACGAACTATTTCAGGGTTTAATGTAGTAATGCAATTTCCTTTTTGGATGAGCGGTTCTTAAAGCTCGCACTTGAAACTGTGCGTTAGACATCATGTTTTCTTTTGTTTGGCAAACGAACTTGAACCACTCATCCAAAAGGAAATTGCATTACTGCATTAAACCCTGCAGTCAAATAGTGCAAATTTTAGTTCGCGGGAACATAACCATCCTTTATAAATTAAACTGTTTTGTTTCCTATGGTGCAATAATTTTTGTCTGTTGGTTCCTGAAACAGGATGGGGTTGTCTCTTGTGAAGACAACAAGTCTAGCATCGCCTTCAACAAGAGGACCTTTAAGCCAACGCAACAACAGTCAAAGAAGCCTTCTGAACAAGCTGGCCTGTTCAGGCGAGGTTATGATGGGTTGGGTGGACATACCAAGTTTCGTGCTCCGTTAAGACCAGTCAAGATAGCATGCCGTAAAGTGGACCAAAACCCAACGGCATTTCAAAATTTATTAAACACACCAAGTATAGCAGATCAACCGAGCCTCCTTTACCTGCAATGAACTTGGACCTTGCCTGAGTCACAAAAGAGAAGTGACTGAATGTAAATTTTAGGTGAAACATTTTTTTAACTCTTTAAATCAGAGTCTGTTAAGTTTGACTGCTATAAAAGAGAATCGGTGAAATTGTCTATCTACCGGTTTGACATAATTTAGCCCTATCCCTTCTGGTACAGAGTTTATTTTAATTTATCTTCTGCATCTTGCAAAGGAAAACAGCCCTGTCGATGAAAAGAAAGCATAGCGTCAATCATTACATCTAAGCAATAATTTTCTTGTGATATTATGATTTATTGACATTATTCAATTTTTATGATTTTATTTTTCCTTCATTTCTTGTCGTTATGTAGCCAAACGCCACTCGGGCCGGCAGCGAGGAAGGACGGCTGTTTTCGCAGGCTAGTTGTTATGCTGAAGCTGTGACGTTTTTTGTGGCACTGAGTTCCTTCATATTGTTCGTAACTGTGCAAATCTTGTGACTTCTCATTATAGGCCACACACCATAGCAAGCAATTCAAGAATTTCGTTGAGTGGCAACTTCAATGTAGTGTTTGGGCCCAAGTAACGAAAATTTTATCCTCGATAGGATTTTTCATGCATCGTTATTAAGTAATTTGTCAAAAATGAAAAGAAAACCTTCCGAGACATAATATGTAATTGTGTGTAGTCTAATTATTAAATTCTCAAGTATACAAAGAAATTCACTGTGATGTTCCAAACCCTCTATGTTGACATACCTTAATTTTTGAAATAAAACAAACAAGTTCTGTCTGTCTGTCTGTCTGTCTGTCTGTCTGTCTGTCTGAATTTCAAAGATTTATTTCTTATCGTAGCGACTGGCGAGGTGTGCTCCGAATTAAAACCAAACTGAATAATAGTAACGATTTGACAAAATCTTCCTGGAGCAGATCTAGAGCACTGTTATTGACAAATTTAAAAACAAGTTACAATATGGATAGTACCCGAAAAAAACCCTTTCCCCGAGTTCCCCTGGCCGAGATAACTTTAAGCTTATTTCTTCGCAAAATCGACCAACCGTTTACACTAGGATTGCAAAAAGCGAGCCCCGTACTCACAGAAACCTGTAAATCCCTTTTCTCGTGGTAAAAAATGGCTAGTGGTATTGCTCGTGGGCGCGCACTACCGCGGTTGCCGACGACATGGCGGCTATACTCCAGCTAAAATTAAAGTTGACCGTGACATGTAGCCCTGATTTACAGCATACATCTTGGTATTGAACATCCATGTTATGATCAACTGACACCTGTTAAAAAAATTGTTTTTTTCGATTAGATTGTGAGCTCAAGCCAGGTTTACTTACTGTTATCAGGGCTGGTTTGTTCTGAAGCCGGTCAACGCTAACCCAGGATTAAAAAGTTGAGACCAAAATATATTTGTTTTGCACTGTTTATGTTTTGTGGTTTGAGGTTATTCAAACTCAGAAGGCCAAACAATGAAAATAGAAAACTTCGCCCAAAGTTCCAAAGACCATACTAAATATGCAAAGACCAAACAAAATTCGTGCTTAATCAGGCTTTGAACAACCCGGCCCAGGAGCTCCGCTTTTAGTCTTGGCAATCTCATTAGCCAGATCCATTAGGATCCATCAAATATCTTCGCTCGCGCGAAGCGCGTCACGTGATTAAATGTTCCCCGGCTAAACAGGGGAATATGCAAGTGATATTCCCAAATCTTCAAAACCGCGCGTGCTGCGAAAAATTTTTGAAGGATAATAAACGCAATAGCTTCCATTTGGCGCGAAAATATGCTCGGATATTCGTCCTTGGACATTATCTGTTCCTCAAAGCTCACAGTTGCGCTCTCGGAAAGCTGTTCGCTTCTCGGAACAGGTCATGTCCGCGGACGTATTTGTACCGGAAATGGAGGCGATTGTTTATGTAATAAGGTTATTTTTTTTCTGCAACTTCATAGATGGACTAATGATGTATTCGCGACTGCAACTGGTTGGACGTTTAAATTCTGTACCAATTACTTTGTTCTATAGAGGAAAAAGAGTATTGCTAGAACTAAAAGAGATTCGTGTTTAAGATACGGTACCTTTGTAATTATGCCGATGGAAATTCTCATTCTATTGTCTTTT
>JAHPZR010040216.1:0-26137 GCA_019787425.1 Platygyra sinensis | reverse complement strand
GGTCCAAAATATAAAATATAGCTCCTAAGAACTATTTTATGCAGTCTATTTTAATATAACATCAATTTCTCCATGTTTTGTCTTGCTACACAGGGTTCTTGCATGGTATAAAATAAAAACGTCAAGATACGATTAGATAGACAGCAGTAATTTATAATTGTTCTGGTTTGCTGGCTGTTTCCCTTCCACGTCTACGGACAGGTAACTTTCCCTGATCTTGCTACTAAAGTAATTTGACTTTCTCGCTGTGTTTTTCTCACAGGAATTCTGCAGGACCTACCAATTCCCTTTGCTTGTGAAAGTTGAGGTATGTATGGCTGTTATTTTGAATTAAACTTATCATTGATAGTCAGTCAGGGAACAACATAGGTTTCCCCACCATGGTGGGGGTTTTACCAGTCAATATGCCCCTTGACTCATTTTTACTCTTATCATTCATAATGTAAGTTTTTGTATTTTTAACATTATAGTTCCTTAGAGTATTTTAGTCTAGTTTTAAACACGATTCCTAGGAAGACCATGTAAAGTGATATGATCTCGTGGATAAATAAAGATTGATGATGATGATGATGAAGGGTGGGGGTTTGTTAAGATTTGTAATGGTGTCAAGTCAAATCCCCACCTTGGCCCGGGGTGGGGGGGGGGGTCGGGATTTCAATTGATAAGTGCATAAAAACGTGATGGGGCACCGAGCCGTGACGGCAGCGCTGAAATATTTGATTTGGATAGCCGGGGTTAGAGGTCACTTTTTCCTCTGAAAATGAAGCGAAAACCCAGCAATCGCTGCTTAGTGCCTGGGACAAATTTAACAGAAACACAGATAACACAAATGAAGTTAAGTTGTTTTCTTTCGAAAATATAACTGAAATTAGTTCATAAATCTCCAGTGTATGTACGCGTAATTTAATTAGTTCTTTAAACACGACTTGCAACCCAGCGCTTGGTTTGCACATGATTTTCGAGCGCAAATAACTGCAATGTATTTGAAAAAAAATTAATAAAAGAAGATTTCAGCAAAAGAAACAAACTTTGCAAGATCTTCTAACTTGGCAGCCGTAAGATATCGATGTTTGAGTAAAATTTGAAAGTGAGAAAAAAATTGGCGAGCTTGTCGAAGCAGTACGAATAAATACATGCACTTTTTCAACGCTTCATTATAAAGCGAAACAATTTCAAAATACGTCAAGTTTAAGTCAATGTATTAATTCTATCACTTTCGAAATCATGAACGAAAAACCGAAACTATCACAAAGGTTCAAAAAGTCGATGATGGTCCGCACGCTCAAAGTATTACAGCACAAATTACACTGAAATGCACCTTCAAAATTTTCTCGGAGAGGCCCCAGGAACCCCCAATAAAAGGAGGGCCCTCTCCTCCACGTGGCCCCGATAAAACCACTGCACGTATTTTTAATAGCATTGTCCGCCGCCTACTCAAAGTTTTTCTCCGCCCTCTACTTCAAATTTTTGGATGGACCCAGTCAAACTGACTGACAATGCTCCTCGAATCAGCGTACTCTCAATATCCTACTGGATTGCGTGACGAACGAAAGCAGCCTTACCCCCAAGGGGTGTCATGTTACCGGCCGGTAAAAGCGTTATTTCTCTCGGTAATGTTTGTATTATGCTGTATTAACAAACCCTTATTACACCACAAATTATTTGCTCGTTGGCACTCTATCGATAGGTATACCTAGTTTCGTATTTTAGCTTTATTGTATGTCTGTTTTCATTTATCGGAAAGAGAGCTTCCAAATTTCGTGTAGGCTCTTGAAAATATTGATTGCAGCTGTATTGATTAGTCATGTTAGTGATAGCTTTCTTTCGTCATTCCTTCACTGAGGCGTCCATATCGGGAGTTATTACGCTCAAACAAGCCAACATATCAAGATTCGGCTTGTGGTTAGTGCAGGTTGCACAGGGGCTGATACGTGTTCGAAAGCTAAGATTTATCGGCCTGATGTTTGGCGTGGGTTGCCCTGTACAGCGAAAGGAGTCACTTCTTCTTTCGCAAGCCATTATCTCGCAAGCCAACATTTATGTCAGCTTGAACTGACTGATGTGTAGGCAGCACTTCTAAGTGAGATATTGTCAGGGATTGTCAGAAACTCTAAAAAACTGAAAGATTGTATTGCACTTGCATTGTACTTGCATTGTTAGAAATACACTTGAACAGTGTTTACAGTCACCCTGTTGTTGCTTTTTCAAGATCAAAAGTTAATATGCGAACAATACCGCTCAAGTTAATTCACTTGGTTATTACACCGTAGTATTTGTTTTGTGCGATTCCGTGCGAGTGAACGCGAACGTAAACAACTTCCTCTTTTGAGACAGAGGATGTCTTTTAGGAAGAGCTTTTCTTTAACTTGGGTAAGGTACTGGCCATGAAAATCGTGTTGGAACACTTCCAGACACCATTAACTCGTCATTAAAACGACTTTTCTGAGATCTTCTATCCTAAAACAATCTTTAGTTTCCGCGGCGATCCGAAAACTCCTTTTCTTCGTCTCAACCAAATGCATTGATCGACTATTTTCCCTTTGAGGTGAACGGTGGAAGATTTCTATCCCTTCTAGTCGCGCTCAGAAACACAGAAACTCGAAGTCACAGGGAAATAAAACAGAAAAGATCGCCGACGAAGCAAGAGTTTTTGCAATCGGTGGTAATAGGCATAAGACCTTCATTGATGTAAAAAGGCTCTCTTCCTCAAAACTCACTGCGACAACGGTCCAGAATGACTTAACAGGCGGGCTAACGGACTCGCGTAAGCAGACTACCTATTGTCTAAATACACTAACAAACGTACAATCATGGACAAAAGCAGTTGAGACACTCTCCGAAAAGACCTGTTCGTTAAACGCGTGAGTTTTTCAATCTCCAATTTTGACATTTCGACCCCCTCCCCCCATGTTGTAGCCACTTGAAAGTGTCCACGGAGCGTATTGCAGCATTAAAAATGGGGAGAGACGGGGGTTGGCTATGGACAAAAAGGTGTTTTTTGAAATTACGGAAGAACGCCGATAGAAAGCGTTTGTTTTGCTCAAATGTGTCAACACTTTTGTTCATGATTGCAGCCTGCGTTGCAGGCGTAAACGGGGAAGGGGTATGGATCGGGCGGCAAAAAACGCGACGAAGAAGGGTATGGAACAGCTGCCTATCCCGATAAAGAAGCTTGCTTCCAGTAACAAGCAGCCCAGGGGCAGCACAGTTTAATTTCCTCAACCCCCAAAATTCAAAAAGGCAAAAAGGACGTTACGTATACACAAGTGCGCAGTACCGACCTCGGCATTCCGAAAAGGAAAAAAAGACTGTAGAGAGAAACTTTTACTCTGTGGTTTTGGTTTACTGGGAGAGAGGTGAAGAGCTTAAACCAAATGAATGTTGTTTTTCAACATGCCTTTCATTGTCATGCTTTTTGCCTTTCTCAGTATAAAGCCACGATTGTCAAAAAGATAACATTTTAAAACAAGTCATCGATCAATGTTGAACATTGTTAGCATCCCTATTTCAATATTTTTATTTTGTATTTCGAATGTTGTTTTAGTTTCCACAATTAGCTGATGTCTAGCTAAAATTCAAACACTTTGTCACACTTAAATGAAGCCCGTTCCTTCATTCATTCATAGTGTTAAAGATTACGTGCAAAGGCATCAACCAGCACACTGGATAAGCGGTCATGAGACGCGACGCACTCGATGAGCCTCAGTAAACCGGCTTCGACACCGCCAGTTGCCCTCAGTGTTTTGTCGAATTAATTACCTTCGTCATTTTTTCCTGTCTCCTTTGTACACTTTGATTTCCATGATCTAAGTGCCCTGCGCGTGTTTACTTCAAGAAAAACTCCGCCAGAAATTAGTAAAAATACAACAACAAACAGTCAAACAAGCTCCGAGGTGGTAAATCAAGAGGGCTACAACTTGCTTGGCAACAGGCTCTTCAAGGTCAGTATGAAACCTTTCGGTTATCAGATCAACATAATTTTCTAGCTTTGTAGTTGTATGGTTTGATGTACTTACTTGTTCAGAGTTATTTTTTTAAGATTAAGGGAAAATCACCAAATACTTTTTATTAATCGCTCGCTCGCCCTTTAACGTTTTGTCTGGCATTTACACAACTTCCTGCTGTTGCTGTTACTTGTTCGTCTCTCCGTGGCCCTCTTTTTTCAGGCAGTAGCAGACCTGCCATTTCGTTCCCATTGTTGACTTGACGGCAGCTCATGCATTATTCATGACGCACCCAGCACTTTTTGACAAGGGAGGCCCCCTGCCCGACAACTCAAAGAATTTTGAAAGTGAAGAATGATCATTGCAATTAATTTTCCAATTTAGGCAATTGGAAAGAAGAAGTCTGAAAATTTCAGGGCTTCAACGTTGAAGCCCCTATTTTTTCAGGGTTCTTCTTTCCAATTGCTTAAATTGGAAAATTAACTGCGATGATCATTCTTCACTTTCATCTACAACCGCAGTTCAAGTATGAATTATTTCATATGTACTTCACATCAAAGATTTTTACAAGTCCCCGAGGAGCCAGCTTATGGCCAACTGCCGCCCGGCAGTTCTTATCTGGACACTGCACTACTCACGCTGGCGCCGTTCGCCACAAGAAGGTTGTCGGGGACTGCATGCTGCGCCTGGATCCATCTGCCTGCCACTGCCGACCTTCACCTCGAGTGCCTAAACAGCGCTATCAAGCACTGTTCAGGGCAGAGAAGCCCTCGGTTCTTCGAAGGATGCTTTGGACTTAAGGGCATACGGAGTTCAGGGTGTTCTTCAGCCACAGGCGGCCACAAACAGCGCTACAACCACCAGCAAATACGTCCTAAACCTTACACGCCCGCTCGCCATCTTGCTTTTCTGCCCCAGTCCTTTTCCATTTTCCTGAAATATTCGCCTTGATAACTGTCAAGGCAAATATTTCAGGAAAATGGAAAAGGACTGGGGCAAAATACCGATCCCTAACCCGAATTCCGAAACCCGAAACCCTAATATATCCCGTAACCTGGCACCTATGAACCTTGTCTTCGACCGGCAAACTGAACTACGAAACCCAAACAGTGTTGTAAACTTACGCAAAAAAGCCCGAATTCCGTTACCCGAAATCCCGCGAGTGCAGACACGCGGCCTCTAACTGGAATAGAAAGCAGCTAGGGCCTGGCTCAGTTATCGCACTTACGCTTAATGAGGCTTCCCAGTTAGGCTTAAGCGATTAGGACTAGGCTTAAGGACCTCAGTGCCCTCTGGTTAGCGTAAAGAGCACGCTGTTAGCTTACAAGCGCTCGGGGTTAGCCTCAATAGCCTTGTTATCGCATTTAGGGTTAGAGTTAGGGTTTAGGGTTTAGAGTTTAGAGTTTAGAGTTTAGAGTTTAGGGTTTAGGGTTTAGGGTTTAGGGTTTAGGGTTTAGGGTTTAGGGTTTAGGGTTTAGGGTTTAGGGTTTAGGGTTTAGGGTTTAGGGTTTAGGGTTTAGGGTTTAGGGTTTAGGGTTTAGGGTTTAGGGTTTAGGGTTTAGGGTGCGCTCTGGTTAGCGTATACAGCACGGCGGTTCGCTTGCAATGTCTCGAGTTAGCTTAAATAACACTGCGCCGGATAGCCTGTTTTTGGTTAGGTTTTTTTGTAATGTAAGGGAAAGCCTAGGTTGTTAAAAGAAGTAATGCACAAAGTGCAGGCAGAAGCATAACAATTCAACGCAAGTTTCAAAGCAAAGTTTATTTCACTTGAAGCTTAACGAAATGAGTGTTTTTTTTCATTGTGTTTCATTGTCATGCAGCTTGTGTTATTTCTTATAGAGGTACGATCGCCAAAGGAAACGAAAACTAAATAGCGCCGCGCTTACCCTGTCTACGATTAGGTTTTTTGACAATAATATTAGGGGAAAATTTAGGCTTGAAAAGAAGTAACGCACAAAGGGCAGTGACAAACATAACAATTCAACGCAAGCTGCAAAGCAAAATTTTAATTAACTTGGCATTAAGGGCGGGAGGGGGAATGGGAAGGAGAAAAGCGGGAATGGAATGAGTGGGAGGGTCGGAGAATCGTTGAGGTCAACTCTGTGGTTGCTGCAGATAGATCAGACCCCCCCCCCCCCTAAAAAAAACGCTTAATTGGAAAATCACTTAAAAGTAACGCACGCAGGATTTTTTTTCTTTAAACTATTCCAAAGAGAAGTGGTGATTACACTAAAAAGTCATTTATTTGATCCAAATAATTTTGTTACAAAGGATAGTAAAACGTCCGAGAATGATGGCTAAAATTACTCAAACACAATTTCAAGGTGGACAGGGGCCGGTTTCTCGAAGCTCCCGGTAATTACCGGGCCAGTTAAGCTGTTTTGTTTTCCATTCCAGATGGAGTAAAGTTATTAGCTAAAGAAACAAACTGGACTTTATTAGAGTTCAGAACACATCCTACATTTCTTGAGAACTTGATTTCAAAATATAATTTCGGGCCCGTCAAGTTACCGGGACTTTCGAGAAACGGGCCCCAGTTTACTTAAACGATCTTGCACTATACAGGGAAATGAGATAGTATAATCTCGCTACTCTGTAAGCTGAAAAGAAACAGTTCTGTTGCACTCTCAGTTTTCGTAAGAAGTCCACATTTATGACTCAATAACAGGCTGATCTCGGAGATCATGACGGATGGTCCTATAAGAGCTGGTCACGTGCTGGACTAGTATTCAATCCAACTAAAACTAGACTAGGGTTTGCGTGTCAATCATTTAATTTGTGAATAACGTCATCGATTTGACGCCATCATCAATCCCGCAAGGATCGACATTTCAAACCATCTCCTTATTAATTACAACTGGTGGGGTAGCCCTAACTATACCAGCATGTGTAATTCCTGTGCGAGGTGCTGGCGATGCGGTTGTAACAAGTGCGGTCGAAGACCACTGGGGATGATCGCCAGAAAAGGCAGAAAGGCTGCTTGCATAGCTCGCACGCATTCAACTCGGCAATGAAAGTACACGTTTCCCAAGTGACCACGCTTTTGTTCTCCGTTTTGCCAATAGGACCTCCTCGTGGCTGTAATAATAACGAGGTCATTTGGGTCTGGTGGTATGTGCCATTGACCATCTCCTCCTTTCATCTTTAACAAGTGGTCACAACCGTAGCATTTCTTCATCGAAGAATGGCAGAATTTTAGTAGGCCAAGTTGGAAGGCACCCTCTTGCATTTTTTTTTTTTTGGGGGGGGGGGACGGCAACGCTGTTCCATCAGTGGCAGACGCATTTGATGACGCACTTTTCGAGGAGACCTGTTTTTCTTTTAAGAAAATGAATTTAGTTAGTAAACAAAACCTTCCTCAAAAGACTTTTCAATTGCAAGGGAGCGTGACGTCACGCAATTTAGAGCACTCGTACATTTGGCTGTATTTTGTTAAAGCTAAGGTTAGATTCAAGTCATCACGGGAAATGCGCCAAAAATAATGAATTTTGCGTCTTTGGGACCGAAAAAATGCGACATAGCGTTCCCCCGGAAAATGAAGTTAACTTAATGTGGTCTTCTGCGTTTAGCTGATGGTTTTAGATGTTAAACTCTTAGTGCCTCGCTCGAGTTAGTCTTGTACTCTTTTTTCATCGCGGGAACTTGGGAGGTTTTCGGTTCGATTCACGTCAAAGATTCATTATATAAACATAATCAGTGACCAATTGCGCACATTTGAAACTTACCGCTGGCTGTGTTTGAGTTGGCCAAAGGGTTGCCACTGCTTGTACCTGAGGCGTTATCGCATTAATCACGGCACAAGAAGTTGTTGCATCGCCTGTGGCAATGGGCGCGGCAGGTGTCTCACTTCCCGGTTCGAGAATCATCTGCCTTGGATGTTTGTTCGTAGTTCCCCCCCCCTTTCGAATTTGCGTCGCTTTTGTTCTCTTGGTGCCCCGACTTGCAGGAAAGTCCATTTCTGCTAGTGCCGTGACATTCGCTGGACTCTGCTTTAGTTTCTTGTACCATAATATGAAGTCCTCTAGTTTCTTATCCAACTCCGCTATGGCCAAGACATGCGAGCATAGGCCATATGCCGAAAAAGAAATGCAATTTTCAGAACACTCATAGTAAAGTGTCCCACGTTTCATTTTCGACAAAGCGTTGAGGATTGGCATTCGCTCCTGTTGCTGCTACTATGGCTTGCTGTCCACGAGATATAAGTAAACCTGCTTTGTGGAACATTGCATTAAGCATTGTCAAGGGTACACGAATAATGCCGCTTTCCTGGGGAGACATGGATAATGGAGGTACAGTGAAAGAGACGTCATAATTCGTAGAGGCTGATGTCATATCTTCGGCTCTTACTTGTTGCTTATTAAACTTCTTTAACGCCGCCTCCTTCTGTTGCTTTGTTTTCCGGTAAAACGTTTTCTCGTCCACGGCGAGGTCAACGTACAAAGGATCAAGCTGCAAATCACCGATTCCAATCAGTGCTAACTGTTCCTCCGTCCGCTGCATGTTAACGGTCGTTCGAATAAGTCTAACACATTGCGGCAGAGATAATCGCTTCTTTCCCGTCTTATCTTTCTCCTTTTGGAGAACGGAATTCATACATTCGTTTCCATTCTGGTCGTAAACACCAGGTGGAAAGCCAAGACCAGCCATAGAACGAACTTCGGCCGCCATAGTGTTCTTAATCTCCTCTGCTTTGTACTTATTGAAGTACGTCAGGAAACGTTCCCCTTGAGGGTGTCTCTTTTTCCATTCTTCACTCAGAGACTCCATTTTGGTGTCAAACTCGGCCGGATTGGAGGCATCAATCAGGCCAGGTCGGCGATTGCTACCGTCGTTTTTCCCGAAGATATCGGCTCGATATTCTTCTGCAACGGGTGCACGGATCCCAAGCTCCGTTAACTTGCTGTCGATGTTGTCCTTCATGTGAATGTCGCACATAAGATGTAACGCAAATGGCAGAGGTCTACCGAAGCCCTCGGAAAGGGCCTTCTCTCCGTCGGTGCCATATACGAGAACGTTTTGAGTGGGAGCGTGAAGCTTCACCATGGTGGACGCAAGTTCGTAGTAACTGGCTGCCTGCTTTCTGTGGTGGAGTAGTGTGGGGCCGATTCTAACCAGGTGGCAATTTTCTTTGGTCCGAAGCAGCAGGTGCCGGTACGTCGTCAAGGTTACATAAAACTTCCCGAAATTGAATGTAGCATCTACACCAAGAACGGCAAATTTGGCTGGATTGATGCAAAACCGTTCAACATCTTGCAGTTGTTGGTTGGAGGCAAGCACTACACAAGGGTCGGAAGAGTTGTCAACTTTCCTCAGAAAAGCAGTTTTGTGGATTTCTGGCATCTTCTTTGAGCATTTGCAACAGCTCCAGAAAATCGTCGCCATGACTTGCTTGATTCCTCTGCTTTATGTTCTTTAACTGTCTGACATTACGTGCATGACCACCCGCAGGTGTTAAATTCAGGATGCCACCACTTTCTTCAAGGCTCTTATGGAAAGCTTCCTTTGGTGTATGTTTTTTGGCGAGTTCCTCCAGCCGGCCCTTCGTCAACTCAGACGTGCGATAATACGGCTTCCGGTTTTTTGCGTTTCCATGTGGTTTCACCTTGACTTCTATCTCTGCACCATCGAACACGTATTGAAGCAAGGCCATACTGTGTTGCCTCCCATCACCACCTGAAGGGGAACATTGGTTCAGTAGTCATAAGTTATTTCTTTTGAAGAAAGTGAACTAAAACAATAATCAATGTTTTGTTTTGTCGCACCAACCACTGCTAAAAGCCTTGGAGAGTATATATGTTATATAGGTATGTGCTGCGGAGAAGGGTATGCATGGTTTTTTGAGACTGTCGCTCCTTAAGTAGTGTATCCTTAAAGTGAATCTATGATCAAATTTTGACCCCTTGATATTTTAGGTGTATCACATAGAACTCCATGAGAGAATAAAAACGCCGTTTAGTTTCAAAAATGTGTAAAATAGGCAAATGAGATAACTGATGATAGAGCTATTTTGGCCAATTTGCAGCGCAGACCATTGAAAATTGGCAGGCTAATAGTTGTACAGGAAACACATCTGCGGCTATAAAAGTTTTGTTCCCATGGCAACTCACTCGTTTCCAGTCACCACCCACTTGATTTCACTATGTTACTGATTTTCAGCTTCAAAAATGCTAAAAGGGGCCACAAACTCGAGCTAACATATTTATATGCCTGATGGATCATGCATACGAGGCACCATTTGCAAATATGAAAATAAAATGCTCAAGGTGGCCAGAAATGCCTTCTATTTTGGGGAAGTCTGGAACCCAGTATGTTGCCATGGTAACAAACCTTTTAAGCTCGTATTGTGGAGCACCATTAGTAGAATCTTACTGTAAAGAATCAAATATTTCTGATACAAATTGACTGAGATATTTTTTTCATCATATTTGATCAAAGTTTGGTTGAGTATATGACGTCATCACGTGGCTAATTTGCATATTTTAAAAACTTGAATATCTCTGGAAAGAATGGAGATATTTGAAAATAGTAAACGGCATTTTCTTTCTCGTACAAACTACTTGTTTATGGTTTTAAATGGCTTCAATAGGAAAGATGCGATTTTCGTCACAGTACCACTTTAAGATGTCACTAGTCAATCACCTAGTTTTTCATTGCACTAACAGTAAGCTAAATGAAAACTGTAGGTTAAAACATAGTTGTTAGTATGGTAAAGTGATAATGAAACGAAACGAAATGAAGTTCAGTGACCCATTTTCTCCAATCTTGGCTTTAGGTTCTCCCTTGAATAGGATATAATTTGTCGGGTCTGGGCATCAATTTTCGTTGCCTTCATCCTTAAATAGGGTTAGGGATTAAGAATCTTCGTCTTTGGAGAATTTACGGCAGTCCAACCCCTGGCTCTTCCACACCCCCCAACAGAATACCACAGCTGAACGGGATATTTTAATCGAATGAACTGTAAATACCTACCTTTTAAAGATATTATTACACGCTTCAATTCAGGTTCGCTTGTGTTGCGATAGAATGAGCGGGTACAGCGGTATACGCCAACAACACCAAACGAGGCATCTGTGACTTTGGTCAGCGGTCTCGATTTTGTTGGCTCTCTGAAGTACGACGTCTGTGCCTGTTGCTTTCCACGAACCAAGATCATCAGCTAACAGTGTTTTCACACTCTTTACGTGAGACGAATTTATATCCACAATGAACAATGTATTCCTGGACACGGATGTTGGAACTGCTCGGGCAATTCGCGTTCTGTCAATTTCCTGATCGAGGAGAATAGCAACTGCTTCCTCAGTGGCGATTCCAGTTTTACAACCCACGGAATAGACAGGCAGCATGGGATTCTCATTCCAGAATTCGAGTTCATCTTCAATGTTCTCGCTGTCAGAAAGTTCATCGAATGTGTCATCCTGTTAAGAGAACAGATATGTCATTGCAGAATTTTGTATGTTAATTTCTTTTAAGTTATTAAGTCAAGTCGAACGTAAATCACATCATCCACCGCTGCAATGCTCCTATAACCTATCCAAGAAAGTGGAAGCCGTTTTCGAGAATGGAAAATCCGGGTAATTTACATAAGACGTAATACACGCAATGAAAAGCATACGCACCTCAGGTAATTCAATTGATGAGGATTCCGACGTATAGACTTTATCCCGACAATCGCCTTCTGCACCTTGGGTAGAATCCGAAGTGCTTTATAGGGATATACAACAAAAACTAACGTTTAGATAAGAACTTCAGATCAAGTCAGCTTTAAAGGGGCAATGCACTATTGCTTATAAGGCTCACCTAACAAAAATTTTTCAAAAATTCAAATGCCCGAGGTTGCCCGGGGGATGTTTAAGCTCCGATTTCACTGGTACATTAGCGTTTTAAATACCCACCACACATCGGCAGTATTAAAAACTACGCCTTTGCTTCATCACGTGAAAATTTCAGCAAAATCGAACGAAACCAGATTTAATTAGACAGGGCCGTAGCCAGAAAAAATTTTGACTGAGGCAATGTCTATGAATAACTTATGACTGAGGCAATCAGTCCATGGTTGAGTTCTCTTCCTAGGTATTAGGTATTAGTATATACCACACAAGTGAATAGTACTTTTAGCGCGCGCTGATTGGCTAGCTCGGAGGTGATTAGCCAAGTACTATTCACCTCTGAGCAGCCGAAGAAAAACAAAATGGCTTTTGTCGCTATATTTTCACTAATAAAGTTACTCTTTGGGCCGCTAGTTATTCAGCTTGTGTGGTATATACTAAAACAATTATTCACCTCAGTGTCGGTGAAAGTGGTGGATATTTACCTCCACTTCGGTGAATAATTGTTAACTATAAACAACAAAAGCCAAAGAAATGACCGAGGCAAGTGCCTCGGTTGGCTTGTTACTAGCTACGGCGCTGTCAGGATTCTATTTGTGACCTCTCTTGACAAAGGAAGGCAAATCTGCGTTTCGGTAAAAAAAGAATCCCTGATAGCTGAAAATTGAATGGGAACATCTTTTTCGAACTTTTCTTAAGAGACGTAGATGAAAAAAGACCTCGGAAGCTAGAGAAGAAAACGAAACAAATAAGAAAGCGAGACAGAGCGAAGAGCCGATAATTTATTGTGTCTCCATGAACCAAAAAACAAATACGTGCCTTAGCAGCACAAATAGATAACGAAACAGTCATCTTAGCGATTTTCCTAAAACAAGGTTGGCGCGATAAATTTAATCATTTGTCTTCCTGCACAGGTATCATGTGGAAGAGATATGACGGAGCTTGATGACCACAAAGCACAACCGAAACTAATATTTCCCGTGGGAACCGAGATAAAAAGAACCACAAAGTGAAACCGAAAAAAACTGCTTAAAAACTGAAACGAAAGAGGCGAATCCATGAACCCAAAAAATATGGAACAAAAGCTATAAGAGCAGTGTTGCAATCATAAGTTGTAAAACAGAATCTAAATTACTGCAATAAACAGATCGAATTTACTACAAAATGTGCGTGATCTTCTGCAGTCGACGATGTCTCAAACCAGTCAAGAGCTTTGAGAGCACATGGCAAATCGAAGATTTCTCGTCTGATCACGCGCTAATATAATTCCGAGTAAAAACCGACGAGGTTCCAAAACAAAAAAGGAGTTGAGATAGGGAAATATCGGTCAAAATCGACAGAGTTCGTTGTGGGCTCGGATTCTATTGTTACTTACAATAACTCACTCACTCACTCACTCACTCACTCACTCACTCCCTCCCTCCCTCCCTCCCTCCCTCCCTCCCTCCCTCCCTCCCTCCCTCCCTCCCTCCCTCCCTCACTCCCTCACTCCCTCACTCACTCACTCACTCACTCACTCAGTAGGACAGCATGTTAGCTTACGCTTCTTTAGGCAGTAAGCTACAAAAACATCATTTACAGAAGTTCGTTGCAGTAAATCCTTTCATGGGGGACGAACACGTCAAATCAATGCAAACAGGTTCTTTACTGCCTTTAGCCTAAATAACAAGAATTAAGTTAGCGACCAGCTAGTAGAGCGAAAATTGGAATAAGGTGCTGTAATTCCCAGCTCGAGAGATAACAATCGACTTACTCCATTGTGGTTGCCTCCGTGAGATCGGAGTTTCATAGGTTCGAATCCCACTCGGTGCATTTGTTTTTTTTCCGGCGTTTGTATAGATGGGTATATCAGGGTTTACCTCTCTCGCAGATAAAACGTTCTCGCATTCCTGGGTAGTACAAGAGCCGGAAATTTCTCAGTGAAAAGTACCAGATATTCTCTCGAATTTGACTTTTCACAAGAATAAAACGTGTGCAACAATGAGTACATGTAGGTCTCTGTTTACCATATGCTAACGAGTCAAAATTTTGATCCGATACGATTAAGGGCCTCGTAAGCGACCACCTAGGCTGGTGGTCGCTTTCGCGAGGTTCGCCCGTATTTACACCACAGACCTGACACGTAAGTGAAGTTAATTCTGTCGAGTATAAGCTACCTTCTCGCCGTAAAATTCGTGATAAACGGGTACAAGAGATGTTTTGAAAGTTCCAATATTGACTTTGCCTACTTGGCCCTGTGTACCCCAGGCGTGCCTATTTATGACAAAATAATTTGCGCAAAACATGGAATGTTATCAACGAGCTAACTTCACGTAACAGTGGTAAGTCAACGAACATTTTGGAGATCAAGGTAGATAATAAAATAGCAAGTAACCCTATGGACATTGCGGAAACTATTAACGATCACTTTACAAATGTTGCGCAAATATTAGCACAAGATATTCCTGTTGTCGATGCTAATCCTGAGTCTTATTTAGAGCCCACTGACCATTCGTTTTCTCTGCAAATTCCGAGTGTTGATATTGTTTCTAACATTTTGTCGAAAATTGATGAAAAGAAAGTCACCGGTCTTGATATGATTCCGAGTAAATTGTTGAAAATGGCTGCTAATATCGTCGCACCCTCTCTTACCTCAATATTCTCAAAGTCTATTCTAACTGGGATATATCCAAACGATTGGAAAACGGCCAAAGTGACTCCACTTTTTAAAAAGGGCATTAAATCTGACCCTAACAACTACAGGCCAATATCTGTAATCCCTATAATTTCGAAAGTTTTCGAAAGAATTGTTTATAATCAACTTTTCCATTATCTAGATGATAATAAATTGCTACTGGGTTGCCAATCAGGGTTCCGTTCTCTACATAGTACGCTCACGGCTTTGCTTGAGGCAACAAATGCTTGGTCAGAAACTCGACAATTTGGCCTTTAGAAAATGGCGTATGTAGCAGATTAACCTTAAAAAGGATCAATTTCGGATATCAGTTCCAGTGAATATCATTGAGAATGATTCATAATTTGAGGTAAGAGAGGGTGCGACGATATTAGCAGCCATTTTCAACAATTTACTCGGAATCATATCAAGACCGGTGACTTTCTTTTCATCAATTTTCGACAAAATGTTAGAAACAATATCAACACTCGGAATTTGCAGAGAAAACGAATGGTCAGTGGGCTCTAAATAAGACTCAGGATTAGCATCGACAACAGGAATATCTTGTGCTAATATTTGCGCAACATTTGTAAAGTGATCGTTAATAGTTTCCGCAATGTCCATAGGGTTACTTGCTATTTTATTATCTACCTTGATCTCCAAAATGTTCGTTGACTTACCACTGTTACGTGAAGTTAGCTCGTTGATAACATTCCATGTTTTGCGCAAATTATTTTGTCATAAATAGGCACGCCTGGGGTACACAGGGCCAAGTAGGCAAAGTCAATATTGGAACTTTCAAAACATCTCTTGTACCCGTTTATCACGAATTTTACGGCGAGAAGGTAGCTTATACTCGACAGAATTAACTTCACTTACGTGTCAGGTCTGTGGTGTAAATACGGGCGAACCTCGCGAAAGCGACCACCAGCCTAGGTGGTCGCTTACGAGGCCCTTAATCGTATCGGATCAAAATTTTGACTCGTTAGCATATGGTAAACAGAGACCTACATGTACTCATTGTTGCACACGTTTTATTCTTGTGAAAAGTCAAATTCGAGAGAATATCTGGTACTTTTCACTGAGAAATTTCCGGCTCTTGTACTACCCAGGAATGCGAGAACGTTTTATCTGCGAGAGAGGTAAACCCTGATATACCCATCTATACAAACGCCGGAAAAAAAACAAATGCACCGAGTGGGATTCGAACCTATGAAACTCCGATCTCACGGAGGCAACCACAATGGAGTAAGTCGATTGTTATCTCTCGAGCTGGGAATTACAGCACCTTATTCCAATTTTCGCTCTACTAGCTGGTCGCTAACTTAATTCTTGTTATTTAGGCTAAAGGCAGTAAAGAACCTGTTTGCATTGATTTGACGTGTTCGTCCCCCATGAAAGGATTTACTGCAACGAACTTCTGTAAATGATGTTTTTGTAGCTTACTGCCTAAAGAAGCGTAAGCTAACATGCTGTCCTACTGAGTGAGTGAGTGAGTGAGTGAGTGAGGGAGTGAGGGAGTGAGGGAGGGAGGGAGGGAGGGAGGGAGGGAGGGAGGGAGGGAGGGAGGGAGGGAGGGAGGGAGGGAGTGAGTGAGTGAGTGAGTGAGTGAGTGAGTGAGTTATTGTAAGTAACAATAGAATCCGAGCCCACAACGAACTCTGTCGATTTTGACCGATATTTCCCTATCTCAACTCCTTTTTTGTTTTGGAACCTCGTCGGTTTTTACTCGGAATTATATTAGCGCGTGATCAGACGAGAAATCTTCGATTTGCCATGTGCTCTCAAAGCTCTTGACTGGTTTGAGACATCGTCGACTGCAGAAGATCACGCACATTTTGTAGTAAATTCGATCTGTTTATTGCAGTAATTTAGATTCTGTTTTACAACTTATGATTGCAACACTGCTCTTATAGCTTTTGTTCCATATTTTTTGGGTTCATGGATTCGCCTCTTTCGTTTCAGTTTTTAAGCAGTTTTTTTCGGTTTCACTTTGTGGTTCTTTTTATCTCGGTTCCCACGGGAAATATTAGTTTCGGTTGTGCTTTGTGGTCATCAAGCTCCGTCATATCTCTTCCACATGATACCTGTGCAGGAAGACAAATGATTAAATTTATCGCGCCAACCTTGTTTTAGGAAAATCGCTAAGATGACTGTTTCGTTATCTATTTGTGCTGCTAAGGCACGTATTTGTTTTTTGGTTCATGGAGACACAATAAATTATCGGCTCTTCGCTCTGTCTCGCTTTCTTATTTGTTTCGTTTTCTTCTCTAGCTTCCGAGGTCTTTTTTCATCTACGTCTCTTAAGAAAAGTTCGAAAAAGATGTTCCCATTCAATTTTCAGCTATCAGGGATTCTTTTTTTACCGAAACGCAGATTTGCCTTCCTTTGTCAAGAGAGGTCACAAATAGAATCCTGACAGCGCCGTAGCTAGTAACAAGCCAACCGAGGCACTTGCCTCGGTCATTTCTTTGGCTTTTGTTGTTTATAGTTAACAATTATTCACCGAAGTGGAGGTAAATATCCACCACTTTCACCGACACTGAGGTGAATAATTGTTTTAGTATATACCACACAAGCTGAATAACTAGCGGCCCAAAGAGTAACTTTATTAGTGAAAATATAGCGACAAAAGCCATTTTGTTTTTCTTCGGCTGCTCAGAGGTGAATAGTACTTGGCTAATCACCTCCGAGCTAGCCAATCAGCGCGCGCTAAAAGTACTATTCACTTGTGTGGTATATACTAATACCTAATACCTAGGAAGAGAACTCAACCATGGACTGATTGCCTCAGTCATAAGTTATTCATAGACATTGCCTCAGTCAAAATTTTTTCTGGCTACGGCCCTGTCTAATTAAATCTGGTTTCGTTCGATTTTGCTGAAATTTTCACGTGATGAAGCAAAGGCGTAGTTTTTAATACTGCCGATGTGTGGTGGGTATTTAAAACGCTAATGTACCAGTGAAATCGGAGCTTAAACATCCCCCGGGCAACCTCGGGCATTTGAATTTTTGAAAAATTTTTGTTAGGTGAGCCTTATAAGCAATAGTGCATTGCCCCTTTAAAGCTGACTTGATCTGAAGTTCTTATCTAAACGTTAGTTTTTGTTGTATATCCCTATAAAGCACTTCGGATTCTACCCAAGGTGCAGAAGGCGATTGTCGGGATAAAGTCTATACGTCGGAATCCTCATCAATTGAATTACCTGAGGTGCGTATGCTTTTCATTGCGTGTATTACGTCTTATGTAAATTACCCGGATTTTCCATTCTCGAAAACGGCTTCCACTTTCTTGGATAGGTTATAGGAGCATTGCAGCGGTGGATGATGTGATTTACGTTCGACTTGACTTAATAACTTAAAAGAAATTAACATACAAAATTCTGCAATGACATATCTGTTCTCTTAACAGGATGACACATTCGATGAACTTTCTGACAGCGAGAACATTGAAGATGAACTCGAATTCTGGAATGAGAATCCCATGCTGCCTGTCTATTCCGTGGGTTGTAAAACTGGAATCGCCACTGAGGAAGCAGTTGCTATTCTCCTCGATCAGGAAATTGACAGAACGCGAATTGCCCGAGCAGTTCCAACATCCGTGTCCAGGAATACATTGTTCATTGTGGATATAAATTCGTCTCACGTAAAGAGTGTGAAAACACTGTTAGCTGATGATCTTGGTTCGTGGAAAGCAACAGGCACAGACGTCGTACTTCAGAGAGCCAACAAAATCGAGACCGCTGACCAAAGTCACAGATGCCTCGTTTGGTGTTGTTGGCGTATACCGCTGTACCCGCTCATTCTATCGCAACACAAGCGAACCTGAATTGAAGCGTGTAATAATATCTTTAAAAGGTAGGTATTTACAGTTCATTCGATTAAAATATCCCGTTCAGCTGTGGTATTCTGTTGGGGGGTGTGGAAGAGCCAGGGGTTGGACTGCCGTAAATTCTCCAAAGACGAAGATTCTTAATCCCTAACCCTATTTAAGGATGAAGGCAACGAAAATTGATGCCCAGACCCGACAAATTATATCCTATTCAAGGGAGAACCTAAAGCCAAGATTGGAGAAAATGGGTCACTGAACTTCATTTCGTTTCGTTTCATTATCACTTTACCATACTAACAACTATGTTTTAACCTACAGTTTTCATTTAGCTTACTGTTAGTGCAATGAAAAACTAGGTGATTGACTAGTGACATCTTAAAGTGGTACTGTGACGAAAATCGCATCTTTCCTATTGAAGCCATTTAAAACCATAAACAAGTAGTTTGTACGAGAAAGAAAATGCCGTTTACTATTTTCAAATATCTCCATTCTTTCCAGAGATATTCAAGTTTTTAAAATATGCAAATTAGCCACGTGATGACGTCATATACTCAACCAAACTTTGATCAAATATGATGAAAAAAATATCTCAGTCAATTTGTATCAGAAATATTTGATTCTTTACAGTAAGATTCTACTAATGGTGCTCCACAATACGAGCTTAAAAGGTTTGTTACCATGGCAACATACTGGGTTCCAGACTTCCCCAAAATAGAAGGCATTTCTGGCCACCTTGAGCATTTTATTTTCATATTTGCAAATGGTGCCTCGTATGCATGATCCATCAGGCATATAAATATGTTAGCTCGAGTTTGTGGCCCCTTTTAGCATTTTTGAAGCTGAAAATCAGTAACATAGTGAAATCAAGTGGGTGGTGACTGGAAACGAGTGAGTTGCCATGGGAACAAAACTTTTATAGCCGCAGATGTGTTTCCTGTACAACTATTAGCCTGCCAATTTTCAATGGTCTGCGCTGCAAATTGGCCAAAATAGCTCTATCATCAGTTATCTCATTTGCCTATTTTACACATTTTTGAAACTAAACGGCGTTTTTATTCTCTCATGGAGTTCTATGTGATACACCTAAAATATCAAGGGGTCAAAATTTGATCATAGATTCACTTTAAGGATACACTACTTAAGGAGCGACAGTCTCAAAAAACCATGCATACCCTTCTCCGCAGCACATACCTATATAACATATATACTCTCCAAGGCTTTTAGCAGTGGTTGGTGCGACAAAACAAAACATTGATTATTGTTTTAGTTCACTTTCTTCAAAAGAAATAACTTATGACTACTGAACCAATGTTCCCCTTCAGGTGGTGATGGGAGGCAACACAGTATGGCCTTGCTTCAATACGTGTTCGATGGTGCAGAGATAGAAGTCAAGGTGAAACCACATGGAAACGCAAAAAACCGGAAGCCGTATTATCGCACGTCTGAGTTGACGAAGGGCCGGCTGGAGGAACTCGCCAAAAAACATACACCAAAGGAAGCTTTCCATAAGAGCCTTGAAGAAAGTGGTGGCATCCTGAATTTAACACCTGCGGGTGGTCATGCACGTAATGTCAGACAGTTAAAGAACATAAAGCAGAGGAATCAAGCAAGTCATGGCGACGATTTTCTGGAGCTGTTGCAAATGCTCAAAGAAGATGCCAGAAATCCACAAAACTGCTTTTCTGAGGAAAGTTGACAACTCTTCCGACCCTTGTGTAGTGCTTGCCTCCAACCAACAACTGCAAGATGTTGAACGGTTTTGCATCAATCCAGCCAAATTTGCCGTTCTTGGTGTAGATGCTACATTCAATTTCGGGAAGTTTTATGTAACCTTGACGACGTACCGGCACCTGCTGCTTCGGACCAAAGAAAATTGCCACCTGGTTAGAATCGGCCCCACACTACTCCACCACAGAAAGCAGGCAGCCAGTTACTACGAACTTGCGTCCACCATGGTGAAGCTTCACGCTCCCACTCAAAACGTTCTCGTATATGGCACCGACGGAGAGAAGGCCCTTTCCGAGGGCTTCGGTAGACCTCTGCCATTTGCGTTACATCTTATGTGCGACATTCACATGAAGGACAACATCGACAGCAAGTTAACGGAGCTTGGGATCCGTGCACCCGTTGCAGAAGAATATCGAGCCGATATCTTCGGGAAAAACGACGGTAGCAATCGCCGACCTGGCCTGATTGATGCCTCCAATCCGGCCGAGTTTGACACCAAAATGGAGTCTCTGAGTGAAGAATGGAAAAAGAGACACCCTCAAGGGGAACGTTTCCTGACGTACTTCAATAAGTACAAAGCAGAGGAGATTAAGAACACTATGGCGGCCGAAGTTCGTTCTATGGCTGGTCTTGGCTTTCCACCTGGTGTTTACGACCAGAATGGAAACGAATGTATGAATTCCGTTCTCCAAAAGGAGAAAGATAAGACGGGAAAGAAGCGATTATCTCTGCCGCAATGTGTTAGACTTATTCGAACGACCGTTAACATGCAGCGGACGGAGGAACAGTTAGCACTGATTGGAATCGGTGATTTGCAGCTTGATCCTTTGTACGTTGACCTCGCCGTGGACGAGAAAACGTTTTACCGGAAAACAAAGCAACAGAAGGAGGCGGCGTTAAAGAAGTTTAATAAGCAACAAGTAAGAGCCGAAGATATGACATCAGCCTCTACGAATTATGACGTCTCTTTCACTGTACCTCCATTATCCATGTCTCCCCAGGAAAGCGGCATTATTCGTGTACCCTTGACAATGCTTAATGCAATGTTCCACAAAGCAGGTTTACTTATATCTCGTGGACAGCAAGCCATAGTAGCAGCAACAGGAGCGAATGCCAATCCTCAACGCTTTGTCGAAAATGAAACGTGGGACACTTTACTATGAGTGTTCTGAAAATTGCATTTCTTTTTCGGCATATGGCCTATGCTCGCATGTCTTGGCCATAGCGGAGTTGGATAAGAAACTAGAGGACTTCATATTATGGTACAAGAAACTAAAGCAGAGTCCAGCGAATGTCACGGCACTAGCAGAAATGGACTTTCCTGCAAGTCGGGGCACCAAGAGAACAAAAGCGACGCAAATTCGAAAGGGGGGGGGAACTACGAACAAACATCCAAGGCAGATGATTCTCGAACCGGGAAGTGAGACACCTGCCGCGCCCATTGCCACAGGCGATGCAACAACTTCTTGTGCCGTGATTAATGCGATAACGCCTCAGGTACAAGCAGTGGCAACCCTTTGGCCAACTCAAACACAGCCAGCGGTAAGTTTCAAATGTGCGCAATTGGTCACTGATTATGTTTATATAATGAATCTTTGACGTGAATCGAACCGAAAACCTCCCAAGTTCCCGCGATGAAAAAAGAGTACAAGACTAACTCGAGCGAGGCACTAAGAGTTTAACATCTAAAACCATCAGCTAAACGCAGAAGACCACATTAAGTTAACTTCATTTTCCGGGGGAACGCTATGTCGCATTTTTTCGGTCCCAAAGACGCAAAATTCATTATTTTTGGCGCATTTCCCGTGATGACTTGAATCTAACCTTAGCTTTAACAAAATACAGCCAAATGTACGAGTGCTCTAAATTGCGTGACGTCACGCTCCCTTGCAATTGAAAAGTCTTTTGAGGAAGGTTTTGTTTACTAACTAAATTCATTTTCTTAAAAGAAAAACAGGTCTCCTCGAAAAGTGCGTCATCAAATGCGTCTGCCACTGATGGAACAGCGTTGCCGTCCCCCCCCCCCAAAAAAAAAAAAATGCAAGAGGGTGCCTTCCAACTTGGCCTACTAAAATTCTGCCATTCTTCGATGAAGAAATGCTACGGTTGTGACCACTTGTTAAAGATGAAAGGAGGAGATGGTCAATGGCACATACCACCAGACCCAAATGACCTCGTTATTATTACAGCCACGAGGAGGTCCTATTGGCAAAACGGAGAACAAAAGCGTGGTCACTTGGGAAACGTGTACTTTCATTGCCGAGTTGAATGCGTGCGAGCTATGCAAGCAGCCTTTCTGCCTTTTCTGGCGATCATCCCCAGTGGTCTTCGACCGCACTTGTTACAACCGCATCGCCAGCACCTCGCACAGGAATTACACATGCTGGTATAGTTAGGGCTACCCCACCAGTTGTAATTAATAAGGAGATGGTTTGAAATGTCGATCCTTGCGGGATTGATGATGGCGTCAAATCGATGACGTTATTCACAAATTAAATGATTGACACGCAAACCCTAGTCTAGTTTTAGTTGGATTGAATACTAGTCCAGCACGTGACCAGCTCTTATAGGACCATCCGTCATGATCTCCGAGATCAGCCTGTTATTGAGTCATAAATGTGGACTTCTTACGAAAACTGAGAGTGCAACAGAACTGTTTCTTTTCAGCTTACAGAGTAGCGAGATTATACTATCTCATTTCCCTGTATAGTGCAAGATCGTTTAAGTAAACTGGGGCCCGTTTCTCGAAAGTCCCGGTAACTTGACGGGCCCGAAATTATATTTTGAAATCAAGTTCTCAAGAAATGTAGGATGTGTTCTGAACTCTAATAAAGTCCAGTTTGTTTCTTTAGCTAATAACTTTACTCCATCTGGAATGGAAAACAAAACAGCTTAACTGGCCCGGTAATTACCGGGAGCTTCGAGAAACCGGCCCCTGTCCACCTTGAAATTGTGTTTGAGTAATTTTAGCCATCATTCTCGGACGTTTTACTATCCTTTGTAACAAAATTATTTGGATCAAATAAATGACTTTTTAGTGTAATCACCACTTCTCTTTGGAATAGTTTAAAGAAAAAAAATCCTGCGTGCGTTACTTTTAAGTGATTTTCCAATTAAGCGTTTTTTTTAGGGGGGGGGGGGGTCTGATCTATCTGCAGCAACCACAGAGTTGACCTCAACGATTCTCCGACCCTCCCACTCATTCCATTCCCGCTTTTCTCCTTCCCATTCCCCCTCCCGCCCTTAATGCCAAGTTAATTAAAATTTTGCTTTGCAGCTTGCGTTGAATTGTTATGTTTGTCACTGCCCTTTGTGCGTTACTTCTTTTCAAGCCTAAATTTTCCCCTAATATTATTGTCAAAAAACCTAATCGTAGACAGGGTAAGCGCGGCGCTATTTAGTTTTCGTTTCCTTTGGCGATCGTACCTCTATAAGAAATAACACAAGCTGCATGACAATGAAACACAATGAAAAAAAACACTCATTTCGTTAAGCTTCAAGTGAAATAAACTTTGCTTTGAAACTTGCGTTGAATTGTTATGCTTCTGCCTGCACTTTGTGCATTACTTCTTTTAACAACCTAGGCTTTCCCTTACATTACAAAAAAACCTAACCAAAAACAGGCTATCCGGCGCAGTGTTATTTAAGCTAACTCGAGACATTGCAAGCGAACCGCCGTGCTGTATACGCTAACCAGAGCGCACCCTAAACCCTAAACCCTAAACCCTAAACCCTAAACCCTAAACCCTAAACCCTAAACCCTAAACCCTAAACCCTAAACCCTAAACCCTAAACCCTAAACCCTAAACCCTAAACCCTAAACCCTAAACCCTAAACCCTAAACCCTAAACTCTAAACTCTAAACTCTAAACTCTAAACCCTAAACCCTAACTCTAACCCTAAATGCGATAACAAGGCTATTGAGGCTAACCCCGAGCGCTTGTAAGCTAACAGCGTGCTCTTTACGCTAACCAGAGGGCACTGAGGTCCTTAAGCCTAGTCCTAATCGCTTAAGCCTAACTGGGAAGCCTCATTAAGCGTAAGTGCGATAACTGAGCCAGGCCCTAGCTGCTTTCTATTCCAGTTAGAGGCCGCGTGTCTGCACTCGCGGGATTTCGGGTAACGGAATTCGGGCTTTTTTGCGTAAGTTTACAACACTGTTTGGGTTTCGTAGTTCAGTTTGCCGGTCGAAGACAAGGTTCATAGGTGCCAGGTTACGGGATATATTAGGGTTTCGGGTTTCGGAATTCGGGTTAGGGATCGGTATTTTGCCCCAGTCCTTTTCCATTTTCCTGAAATATTTGCCTTGACAGTTATCAAGGCGAATATTTCAGGAAAATGGAAAAGGACTGGGGCAGAAAAGCAAGATGGCGAGCGGGCGTGTAAGGTTTAGGACGTATTTGCTGGTGGTTGTAGCGCTGTTTGTGGCCGCCTGTGGCTGAAGAACACCCTGAACTCCGTATGCCCTTAAGTCCAAAGCATCCTTCGAAGAACCGAGGGCTTCTCTGCCCTGAACAGTGCTTGATAGCGCTGTTTAGGCACTCGAGGTGAAGGTCGGCAGTGGCAGGCAGATGGATCCAGGCGCAGCATGCAGTCCCCGACAACCTTCTTGTGGCGAACGGCGCCAGCGTGAGTAGTGCAGTGTCCAGATAAGAACTGCCGGGCGGCAGTTGGCCATAAGCTGGCTCCTCGGGGACTTGTAAAAATCTTTGATGTGAAGTACATATGAAATAATTCATACTTGAACTGCGGTTGTAGATGAAAGTGAAGAATGATCATCGCAGTTAATTTTCCAATTTAAGCAATTGGAAAGAAGAACCCTGAAAAAATAGGGGCTTCAACGTTGAAGCCCTGAAATTTTCAGACTTCTTCTTTCCAATTGCCTAAATTGGAAAATTAATTGCAATGATCATTCTTCACTTTCAAAATTCTTTGAGTTGTCGGGCAGGGGGCCTCCCTTGTCAAAAAGTGCTGGGTGCGTCATGAATAATGCATGAGCTGCCGTCAAGTCAACAATGGGAACGAAATGGCAGGTCTGCTACTGCCTGAAAAAAGAGGGCCACGGAGAGACGAACAAGTAACAGCAACAGCAGGAAGTTGTGTAAATGCCAGACAAAACGTTAAAGGGCGAGCGAGCGATTAATAAAAAGTATTTGGTGATTTTCCCTTAATCTTAAAAAAATAACTCTGAACAAGTAAGTACATCAAACCATACAACTACAAAGCTAGAAAATTATGTTGATCTGATAACCGAAAGGTTTCATACTGACCTTGAAGAGCCTGTTGCCAAGCAAGTTGTAGCCCTCTTGATTTACCACCTCGGAGCTTGTTTGACTGTTTGTTGTTGTATTTTTACTAATTTCTGGCGGAGTTTTTCTTGAAGTAAACACGCGCAGGGCACTTAGATCATGGAAATCAAAGTGTACAAAGGAGACAGGAAAAAATGACGAAGGTAATTAATTCGACAAAACACTGAGGGCAACTGGCGGTGTCGAAGCCGGTTTACTGAGGCTCATCGAGTGCGTCGCGTCTCATGACCGCTTATCCAGTGTGCTGGTTGATGCCTTTGCACGTAATCTTTAACACTATGAATGAATGAAGGAACGGGCTTCATTTAAGTGTGACAAAGTGTTTGAATTTTAGCTAGACATCAGCTAATTGTGGAAACTAAAACAACATTCGAAATACAAAATAAAAATATTGAAATAGGGATGCTAACAATGTTCAACATTGATCGATGACTTGTTTTAAAATGTTATCTTTTTGACAATCGTGGCTTTATACTGAGAAAGGCAAAAAGCATGACAATGAAAGGCATGTTGAAAAACAACATTCATTTGGTTTAAGCTCTTCACCTCTCTCCCAGTAAACCAAAACCACAGAGTAAAAGTTTCTCTCTACAGTCTTTTTTTCCTTTTCGGAATGCCGAGGTCGGTACTGCGCACTTGTGTATACGTAACGTCCTTTTTGCCTTTTTGAATTTTGGGGGTTGAGGAAATTAAACTGTGCTGCCCCTGGGCTGCTTGTTACTGGAAGCAAGCTTCTTTATCGGGATAGGCAGCTGTTCCATACCCTTCTTCGTCGCGTTTTTTGCCGCCCGATCCATACCCCTTCCCCGTTTACGCCTGCAACGCAGGCTGCAATCATGAACAAA